>CAMZMU010000033.1:44658943-44826837 GCA_947311845.1 Poa pratensis | reverse complement strand
CGTCGATAGCCCGCGTCGTCCCGTCACCGGCACCACTTTGGTGAGCCTCTTTTTTATCTTTTATTTTTAAAACCTATATATATACTTGTATGATTTAAATGCATATTTATTTCTTGTATAATTAATTTCTTATGTTTTTTATATATGTATAGTGTCATGGTTTTGATATCCGTCCCCGTCGCCCTCGTCCGATCTATGATTCGGATGTGGTATATTTTCATACTATTTGTTTCGTTTCGTGTTTTATCACACTCATGCCCACCAACTTGACGTAGAGATATTTTTATTTAGGAGGTAGTTGAACCGGAAAATTCCAGTCGACCCTATTGTCGAGTATTTTAAAAAGGAAAACGATGATTTGAAAGCAAAATTGAAGATAAGCGAAGATCTTTGTCTCCAATCCTAGAAGAGAAGAGTATTGGACTTGAAGATTGCCGACATCGATGATGCTTACGGGGTCGTCGTCTCTGCTCACGAGATGAAGATGGAGGGCAATGCGCTTGAAGCTAAAAAGATTAGAAAATATGCCATTAGTCGAGAGGCTTGGTATCATTATGCTGTTGGTCAATAGTTAACCTTAGTTGCGATTTGATCGCATTGTTGTTGATTTAAATTCGTTAGATAGTTGTATGTTAGGTTCAATTAATGTATGTTTCATTAGAACAATGTATTACATTTGGGCACTACTCTACTTTGGTTTTAATGTGATGAACTTGTATTAATTAATTTGGTCAGTACTATATATTTATGATGTATGTAATGGTTTTTGATATATTTATATATGCAGATGAGCCGGCAATGGATGTACAGTGACCGACGCGGTCCGACTTTATCAATGGCATGCATAGTTTTCTCCGTGTGGCTAATGATAACAAGCCGTCGAGTGTTATATTCTTTGTCCATGTAGAGTCTGCAAGAATAAGCGGGATTACTCTACGTCAAGAACCATTCACGTCCACCTGTTGGAGGAGGGTTTCATGGATGGTTATTATTGTTGGACCAAGCACGGAGAAAGAGGGGTTATGATGGAAGAAAATGAAGAAGAAGAGATAATGACACCTATCCTACGTTCACTGCAGACGGTGATACTCCAATGGGGAAGACGAAGCTGAAGAAGAGCCCAATGATGAGAGCCCAATGATGATTTTAGCCGGCCATTCTTGATGCACGGATAACAGCGGAAGTGAAAACGAGAGGTCGAAGTGGATAGCATGTTAGAGGATCACAAAAAATTGTTGTACCAAAATTGCGAAGATGCCAGAAGAAGCTTGTACCAACGCTGGAATTGCTGCAATGGAAGGCAAGAATGGTACAACTGACAGAGGATTTGAGAATTTGCTGAAAATAATAAAGAAGATGCTTCCAAGGGATAACGTACTGCCCCCCAGTACGTACGAAGCAAAGAAGATTGTGTGCCCTCTAGATTAGAGGTGCAGAAGATACATGCATGCATCAATGATTGCATCCTCTATCGCGGTGAGAAGTACGAGCATTTGAATGCGTGCCCGATATGCGGTGCGTTGCGGTACAAGATAAGGCGAGATGACCCTGTGATGTTGACGGCGATCCGTGCCCCAGGAAGAGGGTTCCTGCCAAGGTGATGTGGTATGCTCCATAATACCACGGTTGAAACGTTTGTTCCAAAACAAAGAGCATGCAAGTTGTTACGATGGCACAAAGAAGACCGTAAGAAAGACATGAGCTGAGACAACCCCGCTGATGGTCGCAGTGGCGAAAAATCGACAGACCTTCAAGACGTTTGCAGATGACGCTAGGAACATAAGATTTGGTCTAAGTATAGATGGTTTTAATCCTTTCGGGAACAAAGCTCCAGTCATAGCACCTGGCCTGTGACTCTATGTATGTATAACCTTCCTCCTTGGTTGTGCATGAAGCGGAAGTTTATTATGCCGGTGCTCATCCAAGGTCCGAAGCAACCCGGCAACGACATTGATGTGTACCTAAGGCCATTGATTGAAGAACTTTTAGAGTTGTGGAGTGACGAAGGGTACGTGTGTGGGATGAGCACAAACAAGAGGCATTTGACCTACGAGCGTTGTTGTTTGTAACCATCAATGATGGCCTGCTCTTAGTAACATTTCAGGACAGTCAAACAAGGATACAATGCTTGCACGCACTGTCTAGATAAGACTGAAAGTATATATGTAGGCAACAAGAATGTGTACCCAGGTCATCGTCGATTCTTCCACCTGAGCATCCCGTAAGAAAGAAAGGCAAGCATTTCAAATGTGATGTTGATGACCGACGAAGCCTACCTGCCCTGATGGTGATGCTATATATGAATGGTCAAGGATTAGAAGTAATCTTTGGAAAGGGTCCTGGCAGTCTATCTGTTCCGAAAGACGCCAACAAGCGCGTACCCTTGTGGAAAAAGAAATCCATATTTTGGGAGTTACCCTATTGGAAAATCCTAGAGGTTCGCTCTGCAATCGACGTGATGCACTGACGAAAAATCTTTGCGTGAACCTGCTAAGCATCTTGGGTGTGTATGGGAAGACGAAAGATACACCGGTGCACGACTGAACCATCAACATATGCACGAGAAGACGAAAGACGACCAACTTAATCCAGAGAAGTATCAAGGTCCTGCCAGCTACGCTCTTACCAAACAAGAGAAGGAGATCTTTTTTGAAGTCCTGAACAGTATCAAGGTCCCGTCTGGCTTCTCGTCGAATGTGAAGGGAATAATTAACATGGCAGAGAAAAAGTTCCAAAACCTGAAGTCTCATGACTGCCATGTGATTATGACACAATTACTACCGGTTGCATTGAGGGGCTTCTACCGGAAAATGTTCGATACCCATTGTGAAGCTATGTTCATTCCTCAATGCAATTTCTCAGAAGGTGATCAATCCATTGACTCTAGGAACTTTACAGAAGGATGTTGTTCAGTGTCTTGTCAGCTTCGAGTTGGTGTTCCCACCATCCTTCTTCAATATTATGACGCACCTCATAGTTCACCTAGTCGAAGAGATTCAAGTTCTCGGTCCTGTATTTCTACACAACATGTTCCCCTTCGAGAGGTTCATGGGAGTCTTAAAGAAATACGTTCATAACCGTGCTAGGCCTGAAGGAAGCATCTCCAAGGGTTATGGAACAGAGGAGGTCATTGAGTTTTGTGTTGACTTTATTCCTGACGTTAACCCGTCGGTGTTCCTCAATCGCGCCATGAGGGGAGATTGCGTGGAAAAGGAACACTAGGAAAGAAACAAATATTTTCTGACTGGGATTCTTTCAATCGAGCACACTACACAGTTCTACATAATTCGAGCTTGGTGGCTCCGTATATCGAGGAACACAAGAATACTTTACGCTCATTAATGGCTGAAGAATGCATTGAAAAAGAACACTTGAAGACTTTCTGCGGGTGGTTGCACACACGTCTCATTAATGACAACACTGTCGAAGAACAGCTAAACTTGTTGGCCAGAGGACCATCTTCGACTATATTGGCTTTTCAAGGGTACGAGATAAATGGGAATACATTTTACACGGCCGACCAAGATAAAAAGCACCAACCAAAACAGTGGTGTCCGCTTTGATGCATCAAACAACAATGGGACAAAGGACACATATTATGGGTACATAGAGCAGATATGGGAACTTGACTACGGACCTTCTTTCAAGGTACCTTTGTTCCGGTGCAAATGGTACAACCTGGATGGTGGGGTAAACGTAGACCCGCAGTACGGAATGACTACAGTGGATCTCAAGAATTTTGGGTATGACAACGAACCATTCGTACTAGCCAAAGACGTGGCTCAGATTTTCTATGTGAAGGACATGTCTTCCAGACCAAAAAAAAGAAAAGATAAGCAAGCGAAGACATCATATGATGAGCCAAAGCGTCACATAGTTCTTTCAGGGAAAAGAACTATCGTGGGAGTGGAGGACAAGACAGACATGTCAGAAGATTACAACAATTTTGAAGAAATCCGGCCCTTCGCAGTGAAAATTGACCCAAGTCTCGCGTTAAATGGAGAAGCTTGTCCATGGCTACGGCGCAAACAGAAGAAAGTGACGGGTAGAAAGTTGAAGAAGATTGTGTAATGAGGAGGATGACGACGATGATGACTTCAACTGGAGCGACCATGGAGAAGAGGTCGGCGGGCCACAGATGCAGGAGGCCATTGAAGCATCCTTACAGTCCGTTTTATGAAAAGTGTGAGTGATGTGTAATAATGTAACTGTGTGAGTGAAACGATCCGTATGCTTCTTCAGTCCCGGTCGGTTAGAAACCTTTATGTGATGTATAGTAATGTATTAAAGCATTAAAGTCGTCGTGAGCAGCAAATCGACCTTCGATCCACAGCGGCAAGACGTCTCTGATGATCTACGACCGTCCCAAAAGTGTTGGGAATGTCGCAGATCATCAGAGCGCCTTGCCGCTGCTTGGATCGGACCGAGGGGCATGGCTACCACTTCCACCACCACCACCACTCCCACCTCCTCGGCAATTCATCATTGCGTCACCCTAATCCAGTGGCTGATTCAACCTACCTGAGAGCTTGTGTTTCCAACAGCGTCGTTGTGTTGTCATTGTTCACCGACCTACAGGAGGTGGCTCCAATGGCTGGCCGGTGAACAAGGACGAACACAATAATGCCAAGGAACATGCCAGCAGGTAGGCTAAATCCAGCCATTGGATTCGGTGGCGAAGGTAGAGGCTCGTTGTGTGCCGTTCGCTGCAGGGACGCCGCTATTTATAGGCGATTAGAAAGTGTACCTGTGGATGAGGTGGGAGTGGTGGTGGTGGTGGGGAGTGCTGATCCAAGAGCTCACAAGCCCTCAAAAGAAACACACCCCTGATCCAACGTCTCACAAGAGCTTGAAAGAAACACACGATCCGTGTGCTTCTTTAGTTCCGGTTGGTCCCTGATCCAACGACTCACAAGCGCTTGAAAGAAACACACGATCCGTGTGCTTCTTTAGTCCCGGTTGGTCCCTGATCCAACGGCTCACAAGCGCTTGAAAGAAACACACGATCCGTGTGCTTCTTTAGTCCCGGTTGGTGTTACCAACCGGGACTAAAGAAGCACACGGATCGTGTGTTTCTTTCAAGCTCTTGTGAGACGTTGGATCAGGGGTGTGTTTCTTTTGAGGGATTGTGAGCTGTTGGATCGGCAGTATCACGACCACTTCGTGATCCACATGACCCGGTTGTGTTACCAACCGGGACTAAAGAAGCACACGTACCCTATATATAGCCCCCCTCCTCAGACAGGTTACTCACACACAAAACATTCCAGCGTCACTCGGAGAGGCATCTTTGGGCAACCAGCGGCAAGACGTCTCTGATGACCTGCGACCGTTCCAAACGGTTGCAGATCATCAGAGATGTGTTGCCGGACGGTTGTAGATCATCAGAGACGTCTTGCCGCTGCTTGGATCGAAGTGGTGCTCAAACACAAAACATTCCAGCGTCACTCGAGAGGCATCTTTGGGCAACCAGTGGCAAGACGTCTCTGATGACCTGCGACCGTTCCAAACGGTTGCAGATCATCAGAGACGTCTTGCCGGACGGTTGTAGATCATCAGAGACGTCTTACCGCTGCTTGGATCGAAGTGGCGCTCAAACCTAGGACAAGGGTGCCGCGTCGTCGAAGGGGAAGGGTGTTGCGTCGTCGAAAGGCAGGAGTGATGCGGGAGGCTGCGTCGATGGTAGATGAATTTTATTTTTCTAATTTTGTAACAGTATTGTCCTCACTTTACAAAAACATCATTGATCAAATATTCAAAAGTATCACGCATACATCTTTATTTAATCCATAATACATCACGAATAATATAACTAACTTTTGCCGGGTCCTAAGCCGCGAGGTGCTGAGCGGCCGGCGGCTTGCACCCAAAGATAAGGAACCATCACTGGGGCAATACTCGCATGAGGAGGATCCCTATGAAGTGTATACCACATATTGTCATGCACCGCTTGCGTATCCAACCTAACCAGGTAACGACGGACGTGCTCGTCCTCCTCTCTGATACGGTGACGCACCTCCACCTCGGGGCCGGCGGCCTCTGCACCGAGGCTGGCCCACGCGACGGCCACCAAACAAGATCCGGGTCGACGACGTCACCCGGATTCCTCACCAAACTACGCGTCCCGGAAGACACCTCCCAGTGCCAGCCCGGCGAGCCCAGTCCCGGACACTGCCCGGTTCCAACAAATGGGTGGTCGTCATCGATTCCCGCCGAGATCTGAAAAAATGAGTGGGGAATTTGATCAAACAACTAAGGTGCGTGCAACCTAGGTAGGGGAGGGAGAGGGCAGCACCTTGGCATGGGGACGGAGGGGAGGTCCACGGTGGTGTGGAGGATATAGCGCGGCGCCGGCGGAGGCCACGGGCGCGGAGGAGGGCGTCGAGCGGCGCAGACAAGGGCGGCGGCGGCGCGGATTAGGGGAGAGAGCAGGGGCAGGCTCTCAGGTCTCCCGGCCCCTGGCCTTTATATAAGGAGGAAAGATAAACCTTATCCCAGCCCCCACCAACCCCACCTTATCCCGGCCCCTGGCCTTTATATAAGGAGGAAAGATAAACCTTATCTCAGTCAAAAATCAAATTTATCACGAAAGCAATTAAATCAATAGATATAAAAGAAAAAGAAAACACAAATAGAAACAAGAAAAAAAGGCCTTTCATATATTGGACCATTTAAGTTAAATTTTAAAAAGAAACTAAAATAACAATTCAAAAACATGTAAAAGAAAAACAAACCTACAAAAGCAATTAAATTAATAGATGTAAAAGAAAAAGAAAACAGAAATAGAAATAAGAAAAGGAAACAAGAAAAAAAAGAAACACACCATTCATCCCGGTTGGTAACACCAACCGGGACCAAAGGTCTGCTGGGCTTCGCGCGCAATTTTTCGCGGCCCAGACAGACCTTTGGTCCCGGTTGGTGTTACCAACCGGGATGAAAGGGTCTTCCATCCCGGTTCGTGGCTGGAACCGGGATGAAAGGTCTTTTGCGCGCGTTAAGTGATGGTTTCCGGCCAAAATCTTCTATCTCCCCCAAATCCGCTCGTTCTCCAGGCGAAGCCCTGCTCCTGTGCCGCGGCCGTGGTCGCCGTGGTATTGCGCCCCGCCGTGCTGCTGCGCCCCGCCGCCGTGTTGCGCCCCGCCCCGCTACCGTGGTCGCCGTGCAGCTGCCCGCCCGCTGCCGACCGTGGTCGCCGCGTGTTGCTGCGCCCCGCCGTGCTGCCGGCCGTGGTCCTGCGCCTGCGCCCGCCCCGCTGCCGGCCGTGGTCGCCGCCCCGAATCCCGCCCGTGCCGCCGTGGTCGCCGCCCCGAAGCCCGCCCCGCGCCGCCGTGGTCGCCGTGAAGCTGCCCGCCCGCTGCCGGCCGTGGTCGCCGCGTGGTCGCCTCCTCCGATCCCGTGCCTCGAGAGGTTAGCAAATTTTAAGATTAGGTTAGCATTAGGTTAGCAAATTTTTTAGGTTAGCAAATTTCGGTTAGAAAACACCTCTAATTTTTGATTAGTATGCATAGTTTTGAAATTATGAATTAGTTGTTGTAAATTAGTTGTTGCCCATTTTGTTTGATTATTCAAAAATATGTGAGCAATTAAACTTAACAAATTTAGGTTAAAAATAATTAAATCTAAATTTGAATTTGATGATTTTTTAGTGATGAGGCAGAGGCAGAGGCAGAATTTGAATTCTGTTCATGTTTATGAATTTTTTGCTATGAATTTGAATTCCATTTTGTTCTAATTAAGTGATGTTTAGATTAAGTTAACATTTTAGTGATGTTTAGATTAAAATTTTATGCCATTTTGTTCTAATTAAGTTCATGTGGAGATTAAAATTGATATGAATTTTGCTATGAATTTTGGATCCAAATCATTGATCTAAGTTATAGTAAAATTTGCCATCTTGTTCATCTTGTAAATCAATTTGCCATCTTGTAAATTTGCAATCTTGTAAATTGATTAAAATTGATATGAATTTTGCTATGAATTAAGTTCATTTTGTAACTATAACCAAAATGAATTATATAGTTAAAATTGCCATCTTGTTCATCTTGTAAATCAATTGTAGGCTTTCTTCTTTTGCAAATTTTAGATGTAATTGAGCCATGGATTTGAGTGTCATTTAATTTTACATATGGATATTCATATTCTTGTTACAAAATTGATTGCAGGCACATTAATTGAGCCATGGATCCAAATTGTCCGGACGACTTCGGCATAGACGAGGAGCGTGGAGAGCCATTAGATCCACTTTTTCCGGGCCTCGGCGTTAGAGACGAGGATCGTGAAGAGCGAATGTGTATGATTATAGCAGGACGTGCAGCCGCGCCTGTCGGTGAAGAAGACGTTGTGGCAAATTTAGAGGAATTCAGCTCCCAATTTCTCAATGACTCCGGTGAGGGAGCAGAAATTTGTGTAGAGAAGGAAGTGGTAGTAACAAACTCAGGCGAGGTATATATTAATTAAGCCTCTGTTGATCGATGACATAGCTTAATTATTTGATCTGCGGTTATTAACGAATCTTTTTTTTTCTTTTAGCCCTCTGGAACAAGCAAATCATCTGCATCTAGAGTGTCAAAGGGTCGAAAGGGTCGAAAGGGTCGAAAGCCATGAAGCCTCGAGGCCCGTCGAAGCCGATGAAGGAGGGTCAAAGGGTAGTGATCGACATAGTTGATGCTACTGGCCAACCAATGCAACCCTTAGAGTGCCGCCGCAAATTTATAAACCAATGCGGAGTTTTAGTTAGGGACATGGTACCGATCACATGTCAAGAATGGCATCCGCGGAAGGACGGGAGCAACACTTGGACTTATGTCGACGACCAAACAAAAGATTTGGTTTGGGAGAAGCTCTTGACAAAGGTCACCCTGCCTCCAGAAGTGACAGAAAACGAGAAGTGGATGGAGAAAGTCAAGGAGTGGACTCTTGGCAAGGCTGCCGAACAGTTCCGAACCCACAAGAAAACTATATGGAAAGATTATTGTGAAGAGAAGGAAAAAGATCCTGAATACACTCCAGTATTCACCGGAGCACAAGTGAAGCTAAACGACCAGTGGCCCTTATTTAAAGAGCAAAGAGAATCGGAGGCCGCTGTGGCCCGATCGGAAAGAAACAAGTTAAATGCTGCGAAGAAGGAATATCACCACACTTTGGGGGCAGGTGGCTACAAGGCTGCCGTGCCTAAGTGGGAAGCATTTGAAGCAAAACTGCTTGATGAGGGGAAGATTCCACAGACAGCGGGCTGGCCCGATAGGTCCAAATTTTGGTTGTTCGCGCATGGCGCTGGGTTGGACCCTGACACAGGGAAGATTGTTGCTCAGGGAAAATGGGAGGCAAAGATTAGGTTTATAACCACAGAACTTGAGAAAGCAATAGAGCAAGTTCGAAATGGAACCTACAAGGTCGACAGAGAGAAAGACGAGCTGTCACTCGCACTCGGGAATCCTGAAAAAGTTGGACGAGTACGAGGTTATGGATACGGAGTTACTTGGGCACAAGGTTTTCCGGCAGACGCTCACACTTATAGAAGCCGTCAGAGAAAGAAAAAGGAGGAGAGCGACCGGTTATCGGCATTGGAACGCAAGGTGCATCAGCTGTTGCAAAGTCAGCAAAGGGAATCTCGTGTGCAGCTAGAAAGTCCAGAAGTCGAAGCCGCCCTATCTAATCAGCAAAAAAGCAGCGTGGGTTCCACGCAGATGGAACATTCTGAACATGAAGCGCCGCCGACTCGATACCCCGTGGATGATATCACGGAGAAGACAGAATGCGAGCTACATATGGCAATGGGCAACTTGTCCTTCAAGGTGGCGGTCGGCTATGCTTTACTGAATGAACCTGGACCAAGGTACCATCTCGGCGGGATTCCAGCTGGCTATGCTATTGTCGGGGTGGATGACATTGTGCCGTTATATGCTAATCTAAATCTTGACATTCCTGGAGGTGACGGCGAGAGGACACTAGGAGATGCCAAGAAGTCCATCATTCTGTGGCCAAAGAAATACATCTTGTTTCCAAATTTGCCGCCGCCAAGGCCACCGACTCCTCCAAGTAGCAACCCCCCACCTCAAGATCCACCCTCCCCACGTCATGATCCATCCCCCCCACCTCAAGATCCTCCCTCCCCACGTCATGATCCATCCCCTGCACCACCACCTCAAGATCCATCCCCCCCACCTCAAGATGCATCCTCGCCACCTCGTGACGACTGTCGGGAGCCCAGCCCGAGTCCATCCCCACCACCTCAAGAGAGAGTGCGCTCTGTTTCGCGGAAACTAAAGATCCCGTCGAAATATACAGAGAGGTGTGCTTTAAACTTCCCGCCAGAAACTCGAGAGGAACGTGAGTTGCGAAAGCCTCTTCCAAAGAGATCCTACGACTTGACTCCAGAGGAACTCGAGGAGTCGGTGCGAGCTATGTGAAAAAACAATTGGCACCGAAACGGCACATGCGAAAGGAGGTAATAGCACCGGGAAAAGTGGCACAATTTCTGAAAAATCTATCGACTGGGCCGGCACGGCCGCCTATTCTGCGAGACGACTATGATCGTACCATTGAAAAGTTAATTAGAGAAAGGAATTTGCAGGAGAATGAGGCATGTCGCCAAAAGAGGGAGCAGCAGCAGATGGCAGCTAAAAAGGCCCAGCAGGAGAAGGAGGCTGCATTTCGCCAAAAGAGGGAAGCTAATAAGAAATCCGGGAAACAAGTGGCCCAGCTCGGAGAACAGGCAAACCAGTCGGTCCCCACGTTCAAAGTGGTGTCCGATAAGGAAATACAGCAAGACACAATTCGCATAGAAAACCCCAAAGAGTATATGTATGCATGGACATCTGCCTACGGGAAGCCCTTGGTCAGACCTGAGATGGTCAAATCTCTGCCGACACAACTGCGACGTTTGCATGAGTGGTACGAGGGAGCCGTAAAGGGGCACCATGAGTATTTCCACGTTTCATATAAGAAAGACCATTATTTAGAGGATAACGCGATGTATGTGCCGTTTGACGAAATATTTCAGTTATTCAATCAAGACTCCCTCGACAAAGCCATCATCAGCTGCTATTGTTTGTAAGTGATTTATTTTATGCAATTTAATTAAGTCTCTATCTCAGCTCGTTCGTTGCCAATTATCTAAATTTATTCTTTTGTACGCTATTATATATGCAGAATGAAGATCGTCGAATGCAGAGACAACGGAATCTATAGTTTAGGGTTCATGGACCCATATTGGATTCATGAAGTAACCGTAAGGAACCATCCCGAGGACACCGAGCATTACATGCTCCAATATCTAGTGAAACACCATACATGTGAAGATATACTTCTTCCTTACAACTTCAGGTGAGTGTTACCGTACCTTCTACACATTCTACTTTGCTTACTCGATGTTTAGTGTAACTCATGGACATATAAATGTGTGAAGGAACCATTGGATTCTGGTAGACATTAGACCTGAACAAGCATGCGTTCAAGTCCTGGACTCGTTAAGGAAAGATATGGACGATTATATCAACTTGCAAGCAATGTTTCAGAGGTAACTTCAGTCATTATCGCTCTATATATCGATCTCTTTCGTTTGTTCAAGTCCTTTGATTTTTTCTTTTGCCGGCCAGGGTTTGGGAAAAGTTCATTACCGAGGTTCGTGGGACTTGGAAACCGCACCTGTTTTGGTATGAAACCAAGGTAAGTAGTAGTACTATATATATATGTCCGCGCAACTTTTAAATTCTAGTTTCAGCACCATTATCATGCTTGATTGTTATTTTGATTAAATTCGATTATTTGTAAAGTGGTGTCTGAGGCAGGCACAAGGGAATAATTTATGTGGATATTATGTTTGCGAGTACATACGATCTTTTGTTCATCAGCGGGATAGAAAGCTCAGAACAACAGAGGTCTGTATACACTCTCGGCAATTACTTCATTTCCATATTTGTGTTCATTTCCATTTTCACATTTTCTGATGATTTCACATTTTCTTATTGATCTAGATGGAACGAGAGAAGGACAAGCTCATACCAACGAAGCGCCTTATAGCAATTCAAGAGGAATTGGCGGGATTTTTGAACAAGGAGGTCCTGAAGAAATCCGGAGAATTTTTTCACCCTAGAAATTATTTTCTGCCTCCAATGTAATTGACGTGATCTCGACGTGAGAAACGTGATGTCGGTGTGTGACTTAATTATATATGTATCAAAACGTATGTGTGTGACTTATATGTATGCATCACGCGCGTGACATCGATCGATGTGTCAACTTTATATATGTGTGTGACTTTGTATGCGCGACGTGATCTTAATTAATAGGAAATAATTAAATGGAAAACAAAAAATCGAAAACCCTAAAAAAATAAGCAAATAAAATACAAAATATGCAAACACTTTGGTCCCGGTTCGTGTCACGAACCGGGACCAAAGCTCCCCCCCCCCTGCGCGCCCAGCCGCGCCCACGTGGAGGCCCATCTATCCCGGGTCGTGGACACCCGGGATAAAAGCCACCCCCCCCCCTCTAGTCCCGACCATTTAATCCCGGTTGTAAACCCGGGATCAAAGGCCCTCTGGACCCGGGATAGATGGTCTTGTTTCTACTAGTGATCAGGTCTGAAGTACTAGCTTCTAATCATCCATCCATCCCAGACTTGATTCGGACCTTCATTTCCTCTGGTCACCCTCTAGCTTCACTCGAAGGCAAAGGCCCAAAACGGTTTCCACGCAGGTTATTTCCCTACTTAATCAGGTATGGCGTGACAAGCATTTGGCGCCACGCATTCAAACTTTCGTTTGGAGACTTCTCAGGAAAGCGCTTCCTACGGGTAAGAGGCAAGCAAATACTCAAAGCATATCAATGAAAGCTGCTCTAGATGTGGCAACATAGAAGACGAGATGCATATGTTGTTTTTATGCCCTTTTTCTAAGGCATCTTGGTACTGCTATCATTGGTTTATTAAAATTGACTTTATGGCTGAACATCATCGTACCATTCCTGATATGATCCAAACTTTGCTCACCTCTCAACATCCGCAAATAAACTCTACTGCACTTTATACTTTTCTGTGGTGTCTTTGGAAAGCTCGGAACGATACTCTATTTTGTAGGAAAGTGTACAGGCCTTCCCAAGTGTTTGCGGCAGCGGATGCAATAATCAAAGGAACCGCATTGGAGGCATGTGAGTTGGGTAGGCAGCAAGGAAAAGAACATGCACAGGACAAGCAATTGCAAGCATCTCAAGCTTCTTCACAATTCCAGGATGCCAATATGTTTGCAGGGAATCATATCTTCTGTGATGCAGCCTGGGAGAAAAGCGGAGGAACTGAAAATAGCCAAGCTGGACTAGGCGTTATTATCATCATGCAGGGCAATCAACACGTCAAGCAATTACATGTTTCAGCACTCTCGCCGCCAGTTTCATCACCACTCCAGGCAGAGTCCTACGGACTACTTTTAGCTACTAAGTTGGCTGATATACTCCAGGTTCAAGAGCCCCATTTTTACTCAGATTGCTTGGTGCTAACCTCGGCGGCAAAATCGCAGTCAGTCTTTGACGCTCCAGGCCATTGGGAGAACAGACCTCTACTTGCAGTTAGCAAGGCTGCTCCCTCCTTCCATTGCAACAGGATTGCCCACATCAGCAGAAGCAACAATATCAAAGCGGATCATCAAGCACGTTTAGCTCTTAAAATTCGTAACAGATCTGTAGCTATTCGTTGCTTAAGTTCAGAAGCAGGTCAATGTCCAGGAAGGGACATACTCTCTGTATCTAGAGTGACTCCATTCACGCTGCTATCTGTAAAGTGCACCTAAATTGAATAAAATCTTTTATGTTTGTTGGGGATATACCTACTAGGGGTATCACCAGCATGGATCAATCCGGCTAGTCCCGGGTGGCCCGCAGTGATGGTGAAGGCTTTGCCTATCGGGCGGCCCAAATAGCTGACGACCAAGGAAGGCGGATGCCGGCAAGGAGGAGGCCCAAGACCGAAGCCCATGAAGCCACCAAGACCAAGACGGAAGGCGGCGGACTTGCCGGCTAGGTTTAGGACTCTGTATGCTTGCCGGATACGTAAACACCTTGTAACCCTAGGTCCAGCCGCCTATATAAGCTGGACCTCGGGACGCCTTTAGGGCACGATTCAACACACAACCAACTCATTGTAACCTGTATCACGGCTATTGCCTTATAGTGAGTTATAGCAGCACGTAGGGCTCCGCCACCGCCGTGGAGCCTGAAGCTGGGTAAACTGCCGTGTACAATCCCGACCTCGACGACGTCCACCTTCTTGCCCTACGTTCACCCTCGGCTAGCAGGACCCCGTCTCCTATCTCAGATGCCGATACGACGACAGTTGGCGCCCACCGTGGGGCCTAAGGCGTCAGGCGTCACGTTCCAGGCGGGAACCCTAGGCGGCATCGGCGAAACAATCGCCGTCGGCCGCGCCGTTCGCTACGGCGACAACCACTACATCAGCTGCGATGAGTCCTACATCCCCGCAGACGACCACATTGTCGGATGTGGAGTTGTGCCGTTTGGCGGCGTCGATGTATTCATCGGCTACACTTCTGAGGCATATGGGTTGCCTTGGCTTTCGGACCTTGGCTTCCATACACAGATTTGGTTCGTTGCGTGCAAAAGCCAGATGAAACAGCTACAAGCTTCTTGGCAAGGTGGATTCAGACGAAGGCAAGCTGCGAAAACGTAGACGACAATCAAGCAATCCACGCCTTCACCACAGGCCTCCTGAAGGGTGTGGGGACCCCAGACTAGCTGTCCGAAATACCCGATTATGCTTAACACAACAATCCCGTGATCAGTCTGTCATTGCACATAATTCGAAATGGATACCAAAGTTTACATCCATTACAATACCGAATTAAAAGTCTTACATAAATGGTCATTTAGACCAAGTCTTACATAGGTGCCTTCATGGGCCAAACCAAAATATCAGTGGAAGCTACGGCGTAGTAGTCATCAAATCCTAACGGAGACGACCCGACAGGCAGCTGACTTATGGAGATCCCTAGTTCGCGTAGAAGTCGCCATACTCCTCCTCGGCGTAGTGCTCCTCCTCATAGCCTGGCTAGGACAATAGCCAGGGACGAAACCAATATGAGTACATTTGAATGTACTCGCAAACTACCCCAACATGAGTATGCACTAGTTTTATTTTAATTTCCAACTTTTATTTATTTAAAACATCTCTATATCTTTATTGAAAAAAAAGTAAGAAGAGTTTTATAACTATCTTTAAAGAAAGCACCATTTTATCTGTTTCTCCAAAACTCCTCCTTTTTCCAACCATAGCCCGTCATGGGCCACTTCCTCCAACAACCTCATACCGATCCACTGGTATAGGTGTATGGAACATTCTCCACTTCATTTTCTTTTTAAAACTCAAAGTCTTTCAAAAACTTGCACATGGTCAAAGTAGGGCCTCCCAACTGTCCATATCCGAGGACTCGGCTATTCGAATAGTTTTACACTCTGCAGAGTTAGCACGCTTTTCCCACATCCATCCGGCAGCTCATCGTGTCCGCCACGTCTCGCCATACAGGGTGTATGCGAAGTAAGCCGCCGACCATAGCCTGTCCTTTGCTCATGCTAGTATAGGACCCTACCGCTACGAAATTTTCCACCTTTCCATCGACACCCAGTCCAGATTCCCCGTCGGGAAACCTAAGTGTGAGGACTCGTAGTTCTGCCCGGCGAGCGAACCCTTCAATCCCCCATCCTCAGATGCCAGGACCCAGGTCAGGGGGTAGGTCGTCATGACCATCCCCTCATGGAACGAGGTCATCCTCGTTGTTGAGGCATCCCATACTAATATGAACAAATTATATGACTACACCCTTTTCCCATTTGTGGGTAAATGTGGTCGCACAGGGTATCGGCTGGTTGACGTAAGTACAAGGACACACTGTTCATTTTTCATAAACACTTCCATTCTCCACTTCTCCATCCCAACACCGACATCTCGGCATTCCAATAACCACACAAGTATTTTCAAAGGAGTTTTGAATAAATCATATTTATTTTTCCCATCCTATAATTTGATATAACTATCTTATATTCCTACATAGGTGGCAAAATAGTTTTCATATACTTGTAAAAAGGTTTTCAAAATCATTGGTGCTTTGAATAACTCATGTGACAAAATAGATGTATATAAATGCAAGCTCAGTGAAGTAGCTTGCCTTACTCGGCAAAGTGACCTTGGTCTTGATCTTCAGATTCAACAAACTCTCCTTCCTCGATAAATCCGACAGCGTTCTCGTCTAGTTAATAAACAAACAAATACAAACAATCACTAAACTACTCAAGCAACATCACAACATTACAATCCTAAATGCTCTAAACAGCCACTGCATACATCAAACAATACAATTTAGGTTCAATTTAATTGAATTAGACATTATTTGTTTATGTCTAAATTATGGCAGAAACTTGTTGAACGTGTTTAATTCCACAACTTGAGTTCTGTTGGTCACAAAAATACAAACTAAATTTCTACAGAAAGCTACTGATGTGTAGAAGACAACACAATTTGATTTGGATTAATTGGAGTTACCAAACTCCCTACATAATTGTTTTAATCCAGTAACTTAATAATCAAGTTTTAGCTACCAATTAAGTTCTGTTGATCCTAAAATTAAATCCTTTTAGGGGTGACTAAACATGACTAAATGTGATCTAAAAAAATTGGTCCTAACTCCTTTGGATTAACCATTAATTTTCTATAATTGTTTTAGTCCAGAGAGGCTTGGAAATCTTTAATCTAATACCAATTAATTAATAAAGCTTAATTAAATTTACCAAAATTAGGGGAGCTAAGTGATCACATTGTTAAGCTAACAAAATTGGATTGGCATCATTTGGATTAATAGATTTCCAGAAACAATTAAGTTTAGGTTTTAAACCTTCTGTGGCATTTTAAATACCACATTTTTAATATTAATCTAAATGAGATGAAACTGGTTTGGTTGGACAGACAATTTAATAAGCTTTCCATAGAATTTTAGTTTGATTTAATTGGATTTCTATTTCTCGAGTTATTGCATTTTAAAGTGAGGTCCAGTGCAGGTTTTTCAGTGTCCTAAGTTAAAATAGAAAAAGATGAATCGGTACGTGGCCGTTGGATCGAAATCCAACGGTCCACGACGCATCCATCAGCGACGGCCAAGAAACGGCGACGCTGCCGTGGCCAGTGACGGCAAGGTTGGGCAGGGGCTCACCTAGGGCAGCTAGCGACGGCGGAGACGGCGGAGATCGAGTGCGGGGAGCGTGGGAAGGAAGTTGGCGGTGACGGCACGGCTTGGGGAAGTCCAGAACTGCGGTGGCGAGCAGCTCGACGTGCATGACCTCGGCAACACGACGGCGAGCTCCTGGAGGGTCCTGTGCAAGGAAGGAGGGGCGTGAGGGTGCGGTTGCGACAGAGGCACGGCAGAGGGTGAGAGAGCGAGAGAAGAGGGAGCGGGGCAGTGCACGGTCGTGGTCGTCCTCACCTCGAAACGATGGTGACGGTGGCGCTTGGCCGTGCTTGCAACCACGGCAGCGAGCGCTGCAATAACGGACTCGCCCTTCTGGCGGTCTACGGGAGGGAGTAGAGTGACGGAGAGCAGAGAGGCGCTGAGTGGAGAGGATTGCGAGCTCGGGGGTGGGGATTAAATAGCCCGGCGATGGTCCACGGTGGCCGTGGTGCACGAAGGTGAGAGAGAGAGGGTCCAGGAGTCTGCCGGGGTCCGGGCGAGCTCCAGGAGGGGCTGGGCGGTGCTGGGCTTGCTGGGGAGCAGAGGGGACATAGAGCGGCGCCGGTGTTGACTCGCACTGGCCGCGCGGTCGGGGCGACATGGGGATAGCGAGGGAGAGAGAGGGAAGCAGCCCGGACGCGGAGGAGCAGGGCCGAGGCAGGCGCGGCGCTCTCCTCGCAGGACAGCAGAGAGGAGGGGCCCGGACGGCGAGCGGCGCGACACGGGAGCGAGGAACACGGCGGCGTGTCGTGCGGCTATAGGAAGAAGAAGGAGTTTTTGCAAAAGGTCCCCTGGCAAATTCTTTTCCAAACACAGATAGGTCCTTTTCTATTTTCTTTTATTCCTTTTTGTAACCAGAGGCATTTTGGAGATTTATTTGGGGTACTTAAACATTTTATAAAAATTTGAGAAAATTCAGGTAGCCTCCATATACAGGTAGAAGCTCCACAAAATTTGGTATTTGAAAATAAAATGTTTTGAACAATATTTGTTCATAGGATTTAAATAAGTCATTTTTGCTAAACTAAAATTTATTACTCCTTTAATATTTTTAAATCAAGTGAGAGATATTGTTTTGATCTCTTGGAACTTTCTTGACAAATATGGTAACTTCAAATAATTTATATTTTCATAGAGAAAATATTTGTTTGAAGGAAATAGAGAATTAGGGACGGAAAATAATTTATTAAGACCATTTCTTTAACTCATGATCTTAATTTCCTTTTGTTAAATAATTTGAGGGTTTTAAATTGAAAAGTATGTTTACTTGAGGAGGGAGTGAGATGGAGTTGAAATGATTATTATTTCATCTCATCTCCAGAATAAGGAAATATAATTGTTCTCATAAAATAAAGGAATAGATAGAGAGGGAATTTTAATAAGATCATTTCCTTCATTTAGGATTTTAACTTAGGTGTGAATTATTTTTAGAGGGTTTGTTTTTATTCAAGTCACACACCAAATTGGTTGTCAAGCGTGTTCCATTTTAGTATTAAGCACAACTGAGGAACTATCCTCACAAGCAACAAACACAACAAGATCATTATCACAAACAAGGCCACACAAATCAAACCACAAGAATTAATCACACTACCACCTCCACAATGCTATCTTGTGGAAAAGTGACCACTCCTAATTATGACAAGATGAAGTTTAGGAAAATGTCTCAACTCATAGCTTAATAGTTTTCAAAAAGGTTTGAGAGTGGAAATATGTGGGTAACATATTTCCCACTAGTGTCATTTTCAAATGGAGTGGAAATCAGAGTTTATAAAATGGGATTTGCATACACATGCAACATATCAAGGTTAAAAAAAATAGATAGGAGATAACATATAGATCTCCATATTTTTGGGAACACATAATTTTGGAAATCACTTTTACTTTCTCAAATAATGGGTATTTAGTTGTTGCTAAACCAAGCATCATTGAAATGGACTTTAGCCAAAATAAGATTGGAAAAGATATATGGAATATATTCTTGTCATAACATGATCACCAAAGTTTAATATATATTCTTACTTAGGTTAGGTTATTTGGTTAATATTTATTGGTCAAACAACATCAAGTCACACAAGTCAACCAGAGCAATGGGAAGAAAATACAATCATTATAACAAAAGTTTTTGTTGGCCCTCATTTTTGGGCTAATAATTCTTATTATAAATTTGGGATGTTACAAAGGGCTCAAGTCTCAGACATAAGCTCGTACGCATGCAGGTCAAGGATCTCGGAGTCATGCTCGAAGTAGCAGCCATGTACGCACAGGCGGATGATGATGCACGCGATGGAGACGGCGCACATGACATGGCGCCAAGCAGGCGAGCAAGTCACAAACGCAAGGCTCCCCAGGACGACAAAGCCGGACCGTCAAACGAGGTCGCCGCCGCCTTCGAAGGCAAAGGCGGCAACCGCAAGTGGAAAGGAAAGGGTAAAGATGGCGGCTCCAGCAAGCAACGCCTGACATACGATCAGGCAAAAGCCTTGCCCTGCCCAATCCACGCGTCCTTAGGCAAAGTTAACCACACATTAGGGGAATGCCGGTTCATGGAGGACTTCAAGAAGGACCCCGAGGTTGGCTGGAAGTCAAAAAAGAGCAAAAAGGCTGAGAAGACAAAGAAGGAAGACGATGATGGGGCAATTTCCATGTCCGAGGATGAGGAACCTAAGCTGGTGCGCAAAGAAAAGAAATACCCAAGGTACATGGCCAATTGGTGTGCTTCTTAGGCACTCCTTCGGCAAAGGAAGAAAAGGCGGAGATGCGCGAGCTAAACGCCACAGTACCAGATGTTCCCCAGTATCTAGACTGGTCTGAGGAGCCAATAACTTGGGATAGAGATGATCACCCAGATCACGTACCTCACCCCGGCAAATACGCCCTTGTCGTCGACCCAATTGTCGATAACTTCAGACTCACCAAGGTGTTGATGGATGGCGGCAGCAGCCTCAACATCATCTACGCGGACACACTGAAGCGCATGAACTTGTCGGAAAGCCAGCTTGACTACAGCAAAGTCAAGTTTCATGGCATCGTTCCGGGAAAGCAAGCCAAGTCAATGGGAAGCATCAAACTGGAGGTTACTTTCGGACTGAGACAAACTACCGCTCGGAGCATCTCAGGTTCGAAGTAGTCCCCTTCAAGAGTGCCTACCACGCCATCTTTGGACGGCCAGCTTTCGCCAAGTTCATGGCTCGGCCGTGTTACATCTACAGCAAGCTGAAGATGCCGGGACCCAACGGTACAATCACCGTCAGTGGCAACTTCAAGAAAGCAAAGGAGTGCGAGCGTGGCAACGCCGCCTTCGCTGAGGCAGTCCTCCATGCAGAGGAATTAGCCATGTTGAAAAAGGAGCTTGATACGTCGCAGCTGCCGGAGGATGTAAAGACCGCAGAACCAAGAACACTTTCAAGGCGTCCGAAGACACAAAGAAGGCGGACCTGGTCCCAGGTGACAGCTCCAAGCAAGTCACCATAGGGGCAGGCCTGGACGACAAATAGGAAAGCGCGCTCGTCAGGTTCCTCCGTGAGAATCAGGACATCTTTGCATGGTCGTCAGCCGACATGCCAGGTGTCCCGAGGGAACTTGCCGAGCACTCTCTTAATGTCTACGAAGGAGCCAAGCCAGTAAAGCAAGGAATAAGGCGCTACGGTGAGAAGAAGCGGACAGCAATAGGGAAGGAGATCATCAAGTTGCAAGAAGCCAAGTTCATTAGGGAGGTAGTACACACTGATTGGTTGGCAAATCCTGTAATGGTTCCAAAACCTAATAAGGAAATGAGAATGTGCATTGATTATACCGGTTTGAACAAGTGCTGTCCTAAGGACCACTTTGCTTTACCTCGTATAGATCAGGTCATAGACTCCACAGCCGGCTCCGAGCTGCTGTGCTTTTTGGATGCGTACTCCGGGTACCACCAAATCAAAATGCGAGAATCCGACCAAATCAAAACATCGTTCACTACGCCCTACGGGACCTTCTGCTACATCACGATGCCCTTCGGTCTAAAAAATGCCGGCGCAACGTATCAGCGGTGTATGCAAAGATGCCTTCACGAGCAAATTGGCCGCAATGTTCACGTCTATGTTGACGACATTGCCGTCATGTCAAGAAAGAAGGCAGATTTGCTTGACGATTTGAGAGAAACCTTTGATAGCCTCCGGGTATATAGGATGAAGCTCAACCCGAAAAAATGCGTCTTCGGGGTTCCTGCCGGCAAATTGCTTGGCTTTATCGTTTCCGAACGAGGAATAGAGGTGAATCCAGAAAAAATCAAAGCGATCCTCAACATATCCAGGCCCAAGGACCTGAAGGACGTGCAGCGACTTGCCGGCTCGGCGGCTGCCGTCAGTCGTTTCATTAGCCGTCTTGGTGAGAAGGCACTGCCTCTCTACCGGCTTCTGAAGAAATCCGACAACTTTGAGTGGACAGACGAAGCAGACGCCGCCTTGCAGCAACTCAAGGACGCGTTAACGTCTGCTCCAATCTTAGCAGCTCCTCCGCAGGAACCAATGCTGCTTTACATCGCGGCAACTAACTTGGTTGTTAGCGTGGTCCTGGTTGTGGAACGCAAGACGGAAAATCAGACTTGCCGGAACAACGTCCGGTTTACTTCATCAGTGAAGTATTTTCCGCCTCAAAACAGCGTTATCCGCATTACCAGAAGCTGGTCTACGGTGTTTTCTACGCCGCCAGAAAGTTAAGGCACTATTTCCAGGAGCATTCAATCGGTTGTGAGCAAGGCACCTCTGGGGGATATCATCAATAATACAGATGCACAGGCCGCGTTGCCAAG
The DNA here is from genome assembly GCA_947311845.1 of Poa pratensis. Lineage (NCBI taxonomy): Eukaryota > Viridiplantae > Streptophyta > Magnoliopsida > Poales > Poaceae > Poa > Poa pratensis. The sequence continues at coordinate 44,804,820 of CAMZMU010000033.1, read as the reverse complement.
TGGGGCATCGAACTTGCCGCCTTCGACATCACGTATAAACCCAGAACGGCCATTAAATCTCAAGCCTTAGCAGACTTTGTAGCAGATTGGACGGAGGCCATGGACGAAGTACCTCTCCCTGAAGATGCATATTGGATCATGCACTTTGATGGATCAAAAATGCTTCAGGGCTCGGGGGCTGGCATTGTTTTAAGAAACCCTCAAGGAGACAAGCTTAGTTATGTGTTACAAATTCACTTCAAGGCAACTAATAATGTTGCTGAATACGAAGCTCTCCTTCATGGTTTACACATTGCCAAGGAACTTGGCGTCCAGCGTGTCCTCTGCTACGGAGATTCAGACTTGGTGGCGCAACAGATACGTGGTACTTGGGACACAAAGAGCGAGACAATGGCGGCATATCGAGCTACCGTCGACGAATTCGCCAAATGTTTCCTAGGCTACGAGGTCCGCCACATCCCAAGAGCTCAAAATGAGGCGGCAGATACACTTGCCAGAATGGGGTCTGAACGCAAAAAGGTACCAAAAGATGTTTTCCTGGAACACCTACACAAGCCGTCAATAAAAGGAGCAGACCTCCTTGACCCAGAATCGGCAGAACCAGTTGAAGATGCTAGCTATGCCGTCTACCTGGTAAAGCCGGATTGGACGACGCCATATTTGGACTTCCTGATCAATCAGGAGTTGCCGGACGATGAGGTTTTGAAAAGGCAAATCATAAGAAGAGCCAAGGCATTCACAATAATCAAAGGCGAATTGTACAAGCGTAGCACCACTGGTGTTTACCAACGTTGCATTTCGCCCGAAGAAGGCAGAGAACTGTTGGATGAGATACATGCTGGCGTGTGTGGACATCACGCTTCCTCACGCGCCCTTGTTTCAAAAGCCTTCCGACAAGGTTTCTACTGGTTGACAGCCAAGCAAGATGCAGAGGACATCGTCAAAAGATGCAGGGGCTGCCAACTTTATGCCAGACAATCGCACATGCCGCTCAGGAGCTTAAAACAATACCCATCACATGGCCTTTCGCAGTCTGGGGCTTGGACATGGTTGGTCCGTTTAAAACGGCGCCTGGTGGCTACACACATTTACTTGTGGCTGTAGACAAGTTCACCAAGTGGGTTGAAGCTAAGCCTATCAAAAAGCTAGACGGTGCCACAGCCGCAAATTTTCTGTGGGGAATAATCTCTCGGTTCGGGGTGCCTCATAGCATTATCACCGATAACGGCACTAACTTGTCGCAAGGCGAAGTTGAGGAATACTGTTATAAGCATGGTATCCGCCTAGATCTTGCCTCAGTAGCACACCCGCAGGCAAACGGTCAAGTAGAGCGTACAAATGGTTTAGTCCTACAAGGCATCAAACCACGTCTCGAAGTACCATTGCACAGAGCGGCTGGGGCTTGGGTGGATGAGTTGCAATCTGTCCTTTGGAGTTTACGCACAACTCCAAACAGATCAACCAAGTTCACTCCTTTCTTCTTAGTCTATGGCGCAGAAGCAGTGTTGCCACCGACATGATGTATGATTCTCCCAGAATTCAAGCCTACGTCCAGGAAGACGCAGAAGATGCAAGACAGGATGGCCTTGACCTACTTGATGAAGAACGAGACGTTGCTCTCGCACGATCCGCCATCTATCAGCAAAGTTTGAGGCGTTATCACAGCAGAAGAGTACGGCAACGAAGTTTTAGAGTTGGTGACCTGGTCCTCCGCCTAATCCAAGACAGGAAAGGCTTGCATAAGTTATCCCCGCCTTGGGAAGGACCTTTTGTGGTCAGTAAGGTGTTGCTCAATGGTTCTTATTACTTGGTAGACGCGAGACGGATACAAGAAGAAGCGAGGTCGCAAGCGCAAAGGAAGGTTGACGACAAGTATGAAGAAACCAAGCGACCCTGGAACATTGAGCAGCTACGTCCTTTTTACACTTAGCAATTTCCACATTGTAATAAGTACTATATGATTATGAAATAAAAGTCTGTGGTTTGCTCATTCAGTTTTGGGATCATGCCATCTTTTGTCTTTTCTCGCAATCATATATCTGTTGTCATAAAAGTTACCGAACAAAATATTTTTGCTCCGTGCTAAGGTTCAAACTTTTTGACATTTGCCGTCTGCCGGCTAAAAAAGCAAACAATCTTTGCACCGCCTAATATGCTATCTGTCTGTTTGTGTGTGGGTCGCCTAGTAGTATGTCGTTGGCACCAACATGCTGGCTTTGGTCTCTGAGTCTAAATTAGTTGGTATTGCACCTGGTTGGCTCAGCTAAAGTAACTAAGATGAGGTTCCGCCAACATATGAAACAGCTAAACATGCAAACGAGATACATATTAAGGCGGGCCACTTAAATAAGCCTACCGCCAAGTGTAGCATAAAAGTTGGCCCAGAATATTTACAAACCCAAAATATAAACAAGTTTTTTGCGTTAACAGATTAACGCAGTGTTTGTGCTACCATTGCAGGAGAGGACAGTCAAGGAGTTGCCGCCTTGGTGGAGGTGTTGAGAGATCCTGGGGGCTGACGCCGGCATCCTTGGGGCTGGCTCCGCCATCCTGGGGGCTGCGCTCGTCAGCGCGGCTTCGCCTTCTCCGCCTCGGCAGCTTCAGGATCCGCCAAGGAGGGATCGGCTACGGCAACATGTGGATCCGGGTGTTCCTTGTAGAACTTGCGGATGTCAACCATGTTGGCAACCCGGGTCGCATAGCCCGAACAGACCGCAGCACGTCCTGCATCACGATGGCTTGGTTGTTTTCGTCTTCGGTGGGGAAGTACTCGGTGACTTGATGAATATCAGCCTCCGGATACCACGCCGCCGTCATCGCCAATGCCAACTTGGCGCCGCCTCGTGCTGCTGATCGTAGCGTGCCGTCATGTTCGGTTGCCGCCTTCTCCAGCAAGTCCGGCAGGCATCAAAGTTGACGGGATCGCCGTCCTCGCCAGGGTAGAACTTGGCGGCAAACGCTTTGCCCGCACCGACAATCTGGTTGACGATTTCGCCAACCTTCAAGATACGGGCAAGGCGCGGCGTCGTAGCCATGTCATCACCCAATTAGCCGGCACTGCACAACAAACGTTACACACTGCAGTTTGAAATTTCAAGAGTTCAAAGTATCAAAGAAGGATGAAGGGTAGAGACTACCCAAGACATGCTCGTGGATGGCGTTGACCTCATCCAGATGGTTCTCAAGCGTTTCCTGAGCTAGCTGGACTGCCTTGACAGTTGTTCCTGCTGCTCTTTGGCGTTCTTGTTCACCTGGTTGAGGTTGTTGCTCATGGCTTCAAGTTGTCCCGTCAACTTGCTAACCTCGGCGGCATGGGCCAGCTCCCGCTCATCCAGCTCCTTGGCATGATCCGCCTTCAGCTTTGCACCAACTCAGCAAGATCTGCAGCTTCGTTCATCAAAGCTTGCATGTCAGTGGAGTTCTTGAGAATATCTTGCGCAGTGTTTAGTAATTCTACAAATAAAGAGAAAGACGACTAAAATACTTGTCGGAAAAGCAAAAAGAAGTCGGACGAAAAGAAGGCAAAGAAAATTTGTCACCTTCATCCTTTTTGCGAGCCTCTTCCAAGCTCGCAATCTGGGCGTCCTTCATCTCCACGTCCTGCTGCAGTTGCTGGCATTCTTTGTTTTTCTTCTCTTGAGCACGGAACAGCTCAAGATTGGAAGCAAGAACGGCCTGCATGCACGAAAACAACGTTGCGGTTAGCACTATATAGTCAACGAGACCACTTTGCCGGCTAAAAAATCTTTCAGCCGCCAAAGTGCTCGGGGGCTGCGACTATAGGTTAATTACCTCAAGTTGACCGTGCAGGGTCTCGTGGAGATCATCCATGTGCGCGTACCATTTACGGGTACCTTCACGCATGGTCCTTAGCGTTTGCCGAGGGTCTTGTAACCCTTTGCCAGATTGAGAGCTGGGATGGGAGGACGATCCGCCATGGCCAGCCGCCATCTGTCATCCATCTCTTGCTTCATGGCAATAAATCGAGCGGCATCATTAGCCGAAGCTTCAGCCGTCTTGGAAAAGTAGGTCCGGCAACTGACTTTTTGCCCGCCATCTTCTCCGTAGCCGCCTCTGCGGTACCAGCATGTGTACGTTCCCTGGCATACAACCACGGGAACGCCAACTGTGGGCGTTGTCGGCGCAGCGGCTGGAGAAGAACGTGGTGGCTTGCCCCTACCGGCAGAAATCTTCAGGTTGGGCGGAGCTTGGGCATGGCAGGCTTGCCCCTGTAAGCAGAAAAGTGCAAGTTTGTCAGTACAAACTTATATCAAAATGGCTAAGTCAGGGAAAGCAAAAGCTTGCCTACCGCTTGAGGGGATATTCTCCCCAAGGTCTCATCCTCTGCATCAACAGAGGTGGCCGCTTCTTCCTCTTCTCCAAATCCTTGGTGGAGCCGCCTATTTTGCGCTTCTTCGACTTGCTGGCACCGGTGTCGTACCAGTTAGGAGCCAAGTCGGCATCCCCCAAGGTTTGTAGCTGAAAAGGAAAAGGGCAAAACATTAATTCAGTACCCAGTGGACAAAGATGTCAAGACAAGTATCTTGGCTTACCACTGGGGCTGGGTTATCGTGGGTGAACATGGCGACGCCTTCGCCGCCTTCACCGACAGAGGCTTCACAAGCTCTCTGAGCCGGTACTCTAGCGCATCTTGGTCAAGGGTGCTGTTGCCGGCGTCATCCGCCTTGTACTCGCACATCTTCAGTGGGCGATGGCGGAGTGGCATTATCTTCCTCGACAGCCAGCAGATCACGGTGTCAACTCCGTCAAGCAACGGAGCCTTCATCGTCTTCGTCAGAAACTCGATCCGCCTGACGGCAATTCGAAGCTCAGCCGACAAGCTGCTAAGGGCACCTTTGCCGTCCAGCAGGCCTTGTGGGTTGGCGGACCGTTGACAAAAACAGGCATCCCCTGTGTCGTGCCGGGTGTCGGGATGTCCTTGCAGTAGAAAAGGTGCTGGTCCAGTGCTTCACCGACTCGATGTATGGGATCTTTGGGTACCAGTCGGGTTGGCGGCAGTTGAAGGTTACGCTACCGCAAGTTGCCAGCTGGCCGCCTGGTATGGTTTGCCGGCGGCATAGGAAGCAGTATTGGAATAGCTCTATGGATGCAGCTATGCCTAAATACCCTTCGCACAAAGCCTGGAAGCCGGCTAGCACTAGATGCTGTTGGGCGCTATGTTGTGCGGTTGCAGCCCGTAAAACTAAGCACCGCCAGAAAGAAGGCGGAAAGCGGCAAAGACATACCGCGGAGGCTGTGCGACGCCAACATGACGCGCTCGCCGTCTTGCGGGTCAGGGACTGCTCGTCGCCTGGAACCCTCCAGGAGCACTCCGTCTTGGGCGGTATGTAGCCGCCATCCTCCAGCTCCTTCAGATAAGCTGACGTCATGACTGACGGCAGCCAATATCTGGAGCCAAGGTCCGCCGCCTCCTCTTCATCCTCGGCGTCGTCGTCGGCGGCAGCTTCTGCTTCCGCCGTGGCCTCAACGCTGGTCGCCGCTAGGGATGGAAGCGGGAAGGTGGGTGTGGCGCTGTGGGTGCCACCGGACTGGAGAAGAAGAAGAAACCCCACCCGCAGCCGCGGTGGGGACAGGAGAGGTCTCCGGCGTGCTCGCGGGAACCGCCGCCGCGCGGCGCAGATCCAGATCCAAGCGCAGCCGCCGAAGTCGCAGCCAGCGCCGCCGCCGCCGAATCTTGCTGAGAGGTGCTCGCCATTTGCCGCGGAGGCTCTGCTCGTGCTCGCCGGAGTTGAGTACGGAGAGAGGAGCGCTCGAGAAGCTGAGGAGGGTGCGGTGAATGCGAATGGGGAAGAAGTTCGACCCCGTTGTGCCCTTTGGGTATTTATCTCCACACGTTAAGATCCGTGCGCGAGATTGGGGACACACGATTCCGCCACGTGCCCACGATTTGCACGTCGTGGCAACGGTGTCTGCGGCCTTCTCCCCGATTCTCGTGCGTAGTGGAGAAGTAATCATGACGCATGCCCAAGTCCAAACTGTCGTGGACTGCATGACGTCATCCGTCAACATTTGACGGGACCGGTCAAATGACAAGACTGGTGCCGGGAAGATTCCTGACAGGTCAGGCCGTCTTTCCCATGATGGCGGCAAATCATCCGACTACTTTAGGCGGATCGCCGCTTATTTCAACTTTGGAATGCTTCAAGCTCTTCAGCGCCTACAAGACAAGACGGACGTCGCCGACAAAAGAAGACGGCGCCTGAAGAACTCGAACCCTTCCAGGGGCTAATGTTGGGGATATACCTACTAGGGGTATCACCAGCATGGATCAATCCGGCTAGTCCGGGTGGCCCGCAGTGGTGGTGAAGGCTTTGCCTGCCGGGCGGCCCAGATAGCTGACGACCAAGGAAGGCGGATGCCGGCAAGGAGGAGGCCCAAGACCGAAGCCCATGAAGCCACCAAGACCAAGACGGAAGGCGGCAGACTTGCCGGCTAGGTTTAGGACTCTGTATGCTTGCCGGATACGTAAACACCTTGTAACCCTAGGTCCAGCCGCCTATATAAGCTGGACCTCGGGACGCCTTTAGGGCACGATTCAACACACAACCAACTCATTGTAACCTGTATCACGGCTATTGCCTTATAGTGAGTTATAGCAGCACGTAGGGCTCCGCCACCGCCGTGGAGCCTGAAGCTGGGTAAACTGCCGTGTACAATCCCGACCTCACGACGTCCACCTTCTTGCCCTACGTTCACCCTCGGCTAGCAGGACCCCGTCTCCTATCTCAGATGCTAATACGATGACAATGTTAAAAAAAAAAGCTTCACTCGAAAATATATATACATTTTTATGGTGTCTTTGGAAAGCAAGAAACGATCAACTCTTTTGCAGGAAAGCTCACAAACCTTGGCAGGTATTTGCTGCAACAAAGGCTATACTCCAGGGAGCCAAGTTGGATGACCAAGCACATGACAACCCGCCCCAAGCTCTTTCTCACTAGCAAGGGGTGTTGCCTTCTCCAGGAACGACTGTCTCCGATCCATGGAGCATTCCTGGCACGAAGATTTTCACAGATGCTTCATGGACACAGGTGCAGCATCAGGGAAGCCCTTCGTCGAAGGCAGGGATTGGAATATTCATTCAGATTGAAGGCGCTCAAAGCTGTAATCTGCTTTTCATCTCGGCTATTTCCCCCTGCCTGTTCGGCGCTGCAAGCTGAAGCCTTCGGCCTTCTTCTTGCAGCAAATCTGGCGTGGCACCTTCAGCTTCAGCAGGTTCACTTCTTCACCGATAATGAAATCCTAGCAAAGGCAGCATCTACTGGTAACATTATTCAAGCCCCAGGTCACTGGCAGATCAGGCCACAACTTGCTGCTCTTTTTAGCAGCCCCTCTTTTAATCAGCAGGAAATCTTTCATGTTCCCCGGCGTATGAACTTCAAAGCTCATTTCCAAGCAAAGCTTGCTACTAGGATTCAAGCTCAGGATAGGCCTTTCTCCTTCAGATGCATTCATAGTACTCAGGGTAGTGTAGGCTGCTCCTTCCAAGATGTATTTTCAGAATTCAGCGATGCCTTGTGCACGCTTGTCTCTGTAAAATGTTGCTGAGCATATGGAATAAAATCTTTATGTTAAAAAAAAAAGATACCGGACCATGCCGTCCTACACATTATGTCCCGGGATGGCTAGACGGTAGCGATGTCATTTAATATGGACCAGCAGTGGTCCCTATGCCAGGTTTTACCGTGGTAGAAAATGGCTGAATGGAACAGTACATACGAATCTTGATGACAATGTAGGAACTGGATTTCGGGAGCATCGGTGCTCGGGTGCCAATGTGGATTTCTGTAACAAAACAACGAGCGAACGTGGGAATCGAACTACGGATTTCAACGGAAGAGGACCGACGGGATATCCACCAGGCTACGTACGTGTTCATGTCCCGTATATCATTATTTGTCCATCTATTGTTGACTTTTTTTGGTTTTCCGTTTTCGTTTTTTCCTGTTTCTTTTTTCCGCCTTATTCTTTCATTTCTTCATTTTCTGTTTCTATTTTCTTATTAAATTTAGTTTTATTTTCCTTTATTTGAGATTTTTTTCATATTTTCAAAATTTGAACCATTTTTGTTTCTATTTTTTCTGAACCATTTTTCTATTTTTTCTGAACCATTTTTAAAATTGAAGCCATTTTTTAAAATGCACCATTTTCAAATTTGGAAACATTTTTAAAATCAGAATCATTTTAAAAATTTGAACGAATTTAAATATGAACCATTTTCAAATTGACAACCATTTTCAAATCGGAACCATTTTACAAAATTGGAACCATTTTTTAAAATCTGAACCATTTTCAAATTTGGAACCATTTTAGAAAATGGAACCATTTTCAAATTTGGAACCATTTTAGAAAATGGAACCATTTTTCAAAATTGGAACCATTTTATAATTTGAAGCACTTTCATTTTCGGAACCATTTTAAAATTGGAACCATTTTCAAAATCGGAACCATTTTCAAAATTGGAACCATTTTCAAATTTGGAACGATTTTCATTTTCGGAACCATTTTCAAACCGGAACCATTTTCAAACTTGGAAACCATTTTCAAAATTTGAACCATTTTTAAATTTGCAACCATTTTCAAAATCAGAACCATTTTCAAAAATGAAATCATTTTTAAAATCTTAACCATTTTCAAATTTGGAACCATTTCGAAATCGGCACCATTTTTCAACATTGGAAACATTTTTTTAAAGGAACCATTTTCACATTTGGAACCATTTTCAAATTTGGAACCATTTTTCAAAATCGGAACCGTTTTCAGAATTGAACCATTTTCAAATTTGGAAACATTTTCAAAATTGGAACCTTTTCAAAATTTGAACCAATTTTAGATTTAAAATATTCACTTTGAAAATTGATTAAATTTATAAAGTTTAGATTAAAAAATAAATGTGGTCATTGCTTTTTTCCTTTTTTGGAAAATAAAAGTCGTTGTTTTTTCCCGTCGTACACATAACGAGCAAAAGGAAATTCGTGAAACAATGTACCGAACGAGAATGGTGACGTTTCTTTCTAATGGGCTTTGTTCGTTATTGGGATTTCATCGGGTGAGAGAGTTGTGCGGGCGAGTCGAATGTTCCAGCTCACATAAGGTGATACATAGGGACACCCCGGGGGAAAGCACCTCGATAGGTGCTTCGTGTGGGAGCTGCTATACAGCGCGGTACGCGAACCGCGTACCTCCCAGCCCCGCCCCGACGCAAATGGGCTTGGCCCATTTTCATGTCGTACGCTCTGTGTCTGCTTCACTCCGTGTTTGGTAGGCTCCCGCGTATGTTTCGCTGCTTCTGGTACCTTTTTTTGTCCTCACGTATGCTACTGTTTCGTTGCTTCTTGCGGGACAGTACCAAAGGGTTTAAATTGAAATGTGATGTTTTCATTTCAAAGTTGAAAAGGACTACACGTTATATCTGTAAATAACATGATAAGCTCGGAATATAGGATTTGCCCGGTTCAATCAAGATCGGAACCTATTTTTGAACGACATTTTGAAAATACGAAATCTATTTGAACGATTTCAAAAAGTGAACAGAAAATGGCGGTGAACAGAAACTATTTTGAACAATATTAAAAGTGAACAGAAAAAGGTCGGTGAATAAAATATATTTTTTAACGAATTTTAAAAAGTGAACAGAAAATTGCGGCGAACGGAAACTATTTTTGAACAATATTAAAAGTGAACAAAAAAGGTCGGTGAACAAAATCTAATTTTGAACGATTTTAAAAGTGAACGTAAAATGTTTGTGAACAGAAAGTATTTTGAACTATTTTTTGACACATTTTTAATATTGAATAGGAAAAGTGATGAGGTTAGGACCTCAAGGGGTGCCCGATCTTCACGGGTTGACGGCGGATTTGGGCGAACTCACGCAAGAATACATGAAGAACGCCAAGAACACAAGAACACAAACACGATACAAAGACACGTTTCCCTCACCGGTCGGTCCAAGCCGGTCCAATAGAGTCCCAAAGGGAGAGATTGGCAAGCAAATACAAGGAGGGATCTTGAATGGTTGTTTCTCTAACGGTCAACCAAACCGATCCAATAGAGTCACCCTAAGATGAAAGATTGGCAAGTAGTCAAACTACAAGTCGAGGTCTTGAATCCACAAGAGGGATCTTCTCCACATGAGGAGGCCTTGAATCCACAAGGGGATCCCCTCCACAAGGGGTGGCAACACCACAAGGGGTGGGGTAAGAAGCCTATGCTCAACTATCTCTCATCATAGACTCTCCTTATAGAAAGGAGGTGGTGAACTCCTATTTATAGTCTTAATACAAAAGAGGGCAGGACACGAGGGGGTATCGGCCTGGGGGCCGGCCTAGGCTGGCTGGGGGGCGGCGGCCGCTGGAGTGTGCCCGGCCTGGGAGGCCGGCTAGGAGGCCGGCAGAAGCGGGTGGGAGCCTGGCCTGGGGGCCGGCCTAGGCCGGCTGGTGGGCCGGCAAGCACTGGAGGGTGCCTGGCCTAGGAGCCGCCCTTGGCCGGCTGGGAGGCCGGCTGTGCAGTCGTCGCCAGCTTCTTCTCCTTCGTCTTGGCACTTTTCCTCCTCTTCCATGCGTACGCCTTGGATGGTCTTGAGTCTGGGGATTCTATGGCATCTTCCCGGATGTCCATCCTCGTCGTATGATACCTAACATCATCAAGGGACGAAGCATGACGTGGCATACCATCCAAAAGGGTAGGAATTGAGCTCAAGTAGAGGAATGGGTTCACCTTTGATGTCCATGGTGACTTGTGATGTATTGGAGTACTTGACATGGTGATGGACGTGACCTGGGCTACATCATCTCCCCCCGCTTCAAAAAGAGTCGTCCTCGACTCTTGCTCGTCATCACCATGCGAAGGAGTTAGCCGTGTTGTCGAAGAATTGGAATTCACCATGCCTACAAACACCAAAGACCAAGCAAACCATGTGTGTGCAAGAAAGAGGAGCATATCAACAATGACATGTCCATTATTTGTCATAGCACCGTTAGCACAACACAAGAATATGAAAAGGTAGCGTAAGTGCAAGGTCAATGTGCCAACAATCCAATGGAACATCTTCAAGATGTAGGAACACAAAAAATCCATAACAATATGAGGATGCCATCTTGGTATCTCATGTTTAACCATATGATCATTGTTGCACACAAGGCATTGGAAAGAACAAATTGTCATCATCCTTGATGCAACAAAAGGAGAACTTGGCAAAAATACACAGTGAAGAATGTCCAAAATATCATCACGGGTGCAAACAAAGCATATGAAAGAGCAAGTTTTCGACATATTTGTTGCAACACCAAATTGGTAGAAACCATTATACTCATGGCAAGGCATGCTCAAAATGTCATTATGGTTGCAAACAAGCCATCTCAAAGAACAATAGTTCATCATTTTTGTTGCAACACACAAATCATTCACATGAAAGATCAAGGAAACATTCTTGCCATAGGGAAAACCAATATCACAAACATGTTTGCAAACAAACCAAAAGCAAGAGAAAGTATTCAACTTGTTTGATGCAAAACATGGGCAAAGAATTAGAGTTGGATTGAAACCAAAACTCACATGTATGCTCTCAAGAGCTCTTGTTGTCAACTCATGCTCAATTGAGGTTGACATTATCATGCGATTACCAACACACACAAGACACCAAATGAAGAAAATATGTGCGTGGTAAATGAACACATCATCCATCATGACGCGCCTCTTCATTTGCTCATCACCAAACACACCAAAGTCAATTGGAAAATATGACATATGTGGATGGTCACTATGCAAAGTGAAGGATGGAACAAGGTCCATAAGAGAAAACGAAAAATCTCCAACAAGTGAGAAAGCTATGGGGGCAATCTCATTATCAAACATTTCAACATTATTACAAGCAACACATGTGAAAGAAAAATTGTTCAACATGTTGCATGCTACAATGGGAGAAAAATGGAAACATTCGTAACAAGGCATGCTCATGGCGAAATCATCACAAATAGGTAATTCCACATGATCAACATTGGTTTCAAACAAAGTATCACAAGGGAATAAGAACGAATCATATGATGGGGCAAGAAAATCATCCATAGCATGCAAACAATCATAGTTCATCATGTCCAGTAGTGGGATCATGGTCAAATCAACACCCATACCTTGGTATTCCCGCTCATGTGAAGTAGGTGTTGAAGTAGTAGGGGCTTCCATGTAGCCGACTTGTTCATCTTGAAGTAGACATGGGGTGGCATCATCATCATCATCCTCCATGTACATCTTCTCCATTTGAGGCACCATCATGTCGAGGAGTGGCGTCTCATCATCCATGAAACCTAGCACACAATGAGAAAACACACTTGAGGAAGGTGGTAAGTTGTTAGAATTCGAAATGGCCTCACAAGACCTATCAACTACCTCTCTCAACTCAAGTGGTGTATCACTCATTCCCTCAAAGTGAAAGCACTCAAACTCACATATGGTGGAGGCACTCAACTCACTCTCACTCTCACTCAAGTGGGCTAAGTGGCTCTCATTCTCACATGGGATTGGTACCATCTCATAAGTCAAATACATGAGAGTAGGCTCAATGTTCTCAACTCCAAACGCCTCCAAGGTTGAAGGGAAACTCCCATGCTCAACCTCCTCAACCATCTCGCCTCCAAAGGTCAATGCCATAGAGTAGGCATCATCTCTCGACTCCATTGCTGAAGGGAAAATCCCATGCTCGGCATGCTCACTTGGTGCATCAACCAAAGTGATAGCATCATTTACGCTCGCCTCCGTGGTCGAAGGGAAAATCCCATGCTCGACCATCTTCTCGCCATCTTGGTCACCAACTTTGCACTCCCACATCATGTGACCTCTTCCATTGCATATTGGGCACAAGAGATTGGGACATTCTCGTGGATCATGGTCTTGGCCTTGGCAATTGTCGCATGTGAGGTCTTCATCTTGCCATATGGGGGCCATTGTGGTGGTGGCACTCGGTGTAGACACCATGTCATGTGAGGGGCTTGAGAAGGGCGCCCATGTAGGGGTGGCACTTGGTATAGATACCATATGAAGAGAAGTGCTTTATAAAGGTGCCAAAGGGGTAGTGGCCTCACGTTTGTGACCATGTTTCTTCCGGCGTCGACGTATGAATTTCGCGAAGAAGTTGTCGATGTCGGCCATGATCTCATCAACACAAGAATCACCGAAGATGAACTTTGGAGATCTTGTTGTCACACTTGAAGTGGTAGCATAAGGGGACACCATAGGATGCGCCTTTGTCGCCGTCTTCTTCGCATGTCGTCATTGACACTTGTGTAGTCGGAGTAGTTATAGCGGAAGTCTTGGTGATGCTCCATCATGTCATGGGGGTCATTGTCGGTGCAGTAGTCCCCCATGGCCTCAGCATGAGGCATCATAGTCCATGTGACTCATCTTGTACTCATTCTCATCTTGGCCTCCATAGTGGCATTCACTCTCCCTAGACATGTTAACTCACAATACAAGTGTATATATGTGGAGTGGAAGGAAACTAAAACACAACCTCTCGCCTTTGTAGATAGTATTGGACGTTGTGGACAACCAAGGGAACGATCACAAAGTAAAGTGCTTGTGTTCAAGTATCCAAATCAAACTCCAAAACACATACGGCTTAAAAGTGTATAGGGAGGTATGGTAGGTGGAAAGCAAATTGAACCACCCGGAAACCAAGATATGGTCAAAGCAAGTAGAGAACCACGATGATCACAAAGCAAAAACAAGTCAATCTCAAAGATAGGAATGTAGATCAAAGAAACACACACGAGGATAGATGAATGGGACTCATTCAACCAAGAAGTGAGCTAAAGAACCATATGATCCTAGCGAAGACTATAAGCTCGTGTTGCACAAGTACAAGGAGAGCACTAGCTCGATTGCAATTTATTTGGTGGGCTACAAGATTTGCACCAAAAGCACCACCTACAAGATGTTCATCGAGCTTACGCGCTTCCTACAAGATATGGAAAGTGGTGTTTCTTCTTTTTCTTTCTTTTGATTTGGCTCTTTTTGCTTCTTTACTCTTTTGCTTCTTGCTCTTTTGCATACCCACTTCTTTGATGCCACAACAAGATATATCAACTAGCACATGCAAGGTTGCTCGGAAACTACACGGTGCAAATGTGCAAAGCCCAAGCAATCATCAAGAGCTAGCCTCAATAAAACATGATAAACACAAAGGTATGATGGCTAGCAAAGGAGGTGCAAGGGGGAAAAGATTCGTGATGTTTATACCTTTCGTCGACGATCTTCACCCGTTGATGTGGAGGTTCCATCCTTGCTCACAGAATTTGGCTTCAAGATATGATGGATCAACCATGTTGGTGACATAGGCCTTGTCCGTAGCTTCGAAACGAGCCAAAGATCACCCAAAACGGAGTCCGGAAGTGAAAAATATGGCCAAACCAAATTTTGAAATTTAAGTTTTATGGGAGGTCGGCCCTAGGGACGGCCTAGGCCGGCTGGGAGGCCGGCGGGGTCGAATGGTAGGCCGGCCTAGGTCGGTTTGAGGCCGGCTGGGAGGCCGGGCAACCCACCTCGAGTTGACCCTCGAAAATCCACGATTTTGGGTGAAAAAATGGCCCGAAAAACCTCAAATCGGAGGGGAAATCAATGGAATTTGGCCATGGGAACGCAAAGAAAGGTAGATCAACAAGTTTAGCAATAGATCCACGGATCAAAACCTACTAAAAATCACAAGGTTCACAGATCGATCCAAAAGCAATTTGGTGCTATTTTTGGTGGAAATTTCCGAATTTCTCAAAATCAAAGAAAAAATTGGGGGAATTGTGGGGGAAGCACAAGTCAAATCCGTGGCAACCTTTGCTCTGATACCATATGATGAGGTTAGGACTCAAGGGGTTCCCGATCTTCCCGGATTGATGGCGGATTTGGGTGAACTCACGCAAGAATACACGAAGAACACGAAGAACGCCAAGAACACAAGAACACAAACACGATACAAGGACACGTTTCCCTCACCGGTCGGTCCAAGCCGGTCCAATAGAATCCCAAAGGGAGAGATTGGCAAGCAAATACAAGGAGGGATCTTGAATGGTTGTTTCTCTAACGGTCAACCAAACCGATCCAATAGAGTCACCCTAAGATGAAAGATTGGCAAGTAGTCAACTACAAGTAGAGGTATTGAATCCACAAGATGGATCTTCTCCACATGAGGAGGCCTTAAATCCACAAGGGGATCTTCTCCACATGGGGAGGCAACACCATAAGGGGTGGGTAAGGAGCATATGCTCAACTCTCTCTCATCATAGACACTCCTTCTAGAAAGGAGGTGGTGAACTCCTATTTATAGTCATAGTACAAAAGAGGGCAGGACATGAGGGGGGGTCGGCCTGGGGGCCGGCGGCCGCTGGAGTGTGCCCGGCCTGGGAGCCGGCCATGGCCGGCTGGGAGGCGGCAGAAGCGGGTGGGAGCTCGGCCTGGGGGCCAGCCTAGGCCGGCTGGCGGGCCGGCAAGCACTGGAGGGTGCCCGGCCTGGGAGCCGCCCTTGGCCGGCTGGGAGGCCGGCTGTGCAGTCGTCGCCAACTTCTTCTCCTTCGTCTTGGCACTTTCTCCTCCTCTTCCATGCGTACGCCTTGGATGGTCTTGAGTCTGGGGCTTCCATGGCATCTTCCCGGATGTCCATCCTCGTCGTATGATACCTAACATTATCAAGGGACGAAGCATGACGTAGCATACCATCCAAAAGGGTAGGAATTGAGCTCAAGTAGAGGAATGGGTTCACCTTTGATGTCCATGGTGAGCATTTCACAGCATTTGGTCTCATTTTGCAGTACTGTGCGCCAAGGCACACAATCTTCAGAAGATTCAGAGTACAAGTCATACAAGCAACAGCACACATGTAGTGCAGCAGAGAGGCTATCCATGCTCAGGAAGAAGTGATCAAGGCAGAAAATTCAGAAGACACCTTTGTTGCCAGAAAAGGAACAGTTCTCTGTCAGTAAAGTTGCCCAAGCCCAAGTGCAAGAACCACCAAGTGCTATCAGAGGGGAATTCAAATGAAGATATTTGAGCAAGTTTGAATTATCAGAGAGGGAAGAGATCAACTTGAGAAGCAAGTAAGCCTAAAAGAGGAAAAAGGCATAAAGGTGATATAAGGAGGGGAACACCCCATGTGCACAGTGAGCTGAGAAAGGAAGGGGGAACCTTTCTCTCTCCACCACTTCGGGTCACACCTCCACCACAAAGGGAAAAGTGTATAAAGCCACCACACCACCACAGCACACAATATACCAACCATCCCACCATTCCTCTCCATACCAATCCACTCCATCATCCACAGCCTCCCACCACCATCTCATCCACCATTTCACCTTTTCGGCCACTAACCACCAAGAACAGCAAGCAAGAAGAAGAACAAGATGAGCATGGAGACCAGGAGAAGAAGCCCAAGGCCATGGTGACCTGAAGCACATGATCTGCAACTCTGCATCCACCCCTGTCTTCCCCTCTGCTTCCTCTGCTTCGACAAGGCTTCAGTGAGCTATAGCCAAGGAAACCTTCTCCAATTCTCTGTGTAAACTGAGTAGAAACTAGTAGATCATCCATCTGTGTGTAGATCTTGTTGGATTTGGATGTTGCAGTGAATTGAGTGACACAGTTCTCTGTTTATCTGAAGTTTTCTTGATATGTGCATGATTTGCTTGATCTGTGGCATGTATGACTTGTCTCTGCATGTTTGAATGTTGCAATATCTTCCTTAGCCCCATGTTGCTTGTTAACTCACAGTGATCTTGCCTGACAAACAAGAAAGTTGTGATCTTTGTGTTCTGAATTTTTCTTCCTGTCTAAACCCTGAAAAACCTCTCTTTGCTTGATCTATGGCTTGCAAGATTAATCTCTGCATGCCTGTTGACTGAATCATCTTTCCCTGTCTAAAATTTGCTTGGATCCTTGCTTAGTTCTTGCTTGACAACCAAGAATTGGCAAGTTACTTTCTTGTATTTGATGCACTGCTTAAACCCTGCTGAAAACCTAGCATTTCTTCAGTAAAAACCCAACCTTTGATTGAGCCTAACTTCTGGAACCTTTAGAACAGCTATAGACTTTGATCACTGTGGAGAGAACGACAACCCCCCCCCCCCCCCTATAACCTACAACTTGATCATTGTGCACCTGCGGGTGACAAAGATGTGTCATAGCGAACTGTCAGGGAAAGTATGAAACATAAATATAAGGCAAACGAAGCACAAGAGTAAAAAATTTATCAAGAGAATGAACATATTAAAAAGCATGCCTGAGTAATAACGTAAGAAGTTCATGTTATAAAGGAAAAAAAAAAGTTCGCACTTTAGTTTGATATCTTTGGCGGCCGCTCCGGAAGAATGTCACCTAATGGGGCAAATGGCCTCATGTCGCCCTGTCCCTCTAAGCATTCTTGTACCTCCGCCTTTGTTAATTCCTTGGCGTGGAACATTCCGTTGGGTAGAACGACATCCGTGTAGATGTTTGACGCAAGCTCCTGTTGGCTGCGGCACAGATTATTCCTAACCACTTTAGCCGAAGCTTTTGCCATGTCATTGCACCATTTGCGGATATGAGATTGGTCTTTGTCAGATGGCATGCAAAGGTTTTCTTGATCCCTTACAAAGTGTTGTATTTGAAGCATGACGTAGTACGCATCAAGCTTACTATTCGCAGCTTGCTTGAGGCAGGGGAAAGTGCTATGGTGCATGAATGCTAAGCTGCCTGACTTGCGCTTTGTGACTTTGAGCACGTTTCCACGCATGATGAACCTGGCGATACAACTATTCAGAAGTTTCTCGATTTCCTTGTAGTCCTCCTTTTTTGCGTCGGGGTACGAGTCCAAACACAAAGCTTGGGATACCTTCGGCCAAAGAACGATGAGGATGTGGCGGTTGCTGCCAAAAGGAATTGAAATCAACCATCATACTCAAATACACCTTCATATGGGCAAAGGAATGATGGAAATTTCCGAAAGTAGAAAATGACTTACTTGAGAGCGAAAGGAAGGAGCATGATTCCTTGAGCCTATTTTGTTCCATGAACGTGTCGATGATGTATTCCAGCACCAATTGAGCTCCTTGTGGGGTTGTCAACATGTTCTCATACAAGTGATAGGGGTCCACTATCGCGATGTTTGAGTTACTCTCTTTTGAGATCATGTATGCTTGGTGAAGCGCATGATAGCGGATCAAGGACGAATCAAGGCGATGCAAATGAAACAGGCCAAAGATGTCCTCAAATTTCAGCAAGATAAGATCCGCCGAAGGCGTCTATCTGTATTGGGTTGGGAAAGAAGATGAGTCTCATAAGACAGAACTCGTTCATGTAGGTGTTTTCAATCCCCAACCATTGTTGACAGCATATTGGGGGGTAGCACTGGTTGTCCCCCGATATGATAGTGTTGCACTTTCGGCCTGGGTATCCCATCATAGATCCGTTCTGTATGCGGAGCTGGTTGGCTGTGGGACTTACAGGTGTCAGCTTTGGTCTTGTTATATTTCTTCCACACCTTCTTCTCGTTGGGCACGGGCGCCTCGTCTCGGTGGGCACGGGCACCTCACCATATAGAGACGCATTTAGCATCTTAGTCAATGTGCCCGGGCTAATCAAGGTGGTGGGCGACGGTTGGGTGGAGGCAGCTGGAGCCGTTTCTTGGGAATCGACGAACTCCAAAGACTTCTTACACTCACGCCGTTGTTGCTCCGGGAGGTCCTCACACATTTCATTATCGGGATCATGGTAGGGTGAATCATCTTGCTGAGGACCCACATGGTCATTGGCGCCGGTAAAGAGATATTGATTATCAAGGTCTTGTTCCACGGCCTCGGCAGGAGCAGCCTCCACAAAGGTTGGACCTACTATTTTGGATCTGCTTTGACCCAAGACAAATGGTGGTAGTTGTTGAGTAGTCCTACCAAGGCTTGGCGGCGTCGGGGCGCCAGGCGTTGTCTGTGGGGTGCTCAAGTCCAAACGAATTTGTGTTTTCGGCCACAGAAGGAGCCAACCCCTGCATCCTACGAGCGTTGGGGGGCCTCTTCTATGCCATTGGAAGGTTGCTCAGGGGGTGCCGTATGCTTGTATCCCGGTAAGGGACGAGCCAGGTTGATCTTTACAATGTTAGGGGACATGATTGAGAGTCCGTGCATGATGCGGTCAGCTGGATTACATAACTCACCCTTGGCAACAGGAACGAAATGTTCATTCAGTAGAATGCATGGGGTTCTGTCGGCCTGCGAGAACATATAGGGCATTAGTGACCCGATCAACCAAGGCAAGGAAAGGAAATGAATTAAAGATATCTTGACGCTCTATTAGTTACCGTGATGTCGTCGATTTCAGCCAATGTCGCCGCACCGGTGCCGGGGATGCCAGAGACAGAGGAGGGGCTGCTATGCTGAGGCTCACGACCATCTGGAATTCCATCCTTCTCAGCGATGTTCATCGAGTTGCTAGCGTTGAAGTTGGGAGTAGGAAATTCTTCTCTGGGATGTTCTTTTATCCACTGAGCAATGGCAGGCACAAGGGCTTTTATCTGGACTTTACATTCTTCTCTCGACGCAAATACGGCATCTTTTCCACTTCTTTAATCTTCTGCTCGAACTTGTTGTACTCAGTTCTCCTCCTCTTCTTTCGTTTCTGGGGGTCCTCATTGTAAAAGTGTTTCCATGAGGCACCGACTCCTCGCGTGAGAACACGATCAGTTGCCGGGGGCTGATCTTCCGGCTTTCCCAGGGTCTTGTTCATCGCCCGGTTAAAAACACCGTCCAATGGGCCCAACAACTCAGATGAATTGCTTCGAGTTTGTTGGTCACGCTACAGGAGGAACATGAACCATTTAGAAATGTGACTACTAGAATTTAATAAAACTGACTAGAAGCTATTTAATTTGGTGAAGTAAAGTACCAGTTCTTTCTCGAGAGTCTTGACCTTATCGGACGTGCAAAATTCGCCCTTCTTTGCATCCCAATAGTATCGGGCCCTGATGAAGGCACATGCCATTGGGTCTTCGAATACGTCTCAAGGGTTCGCTATGCCCTTTTTTGCAAATTCAATATCCTACTTTGCCCACACAAGCTCCTTCCCGTGGTAACCATTGCTCCCGAGATGATGGGGACCAATGTTCTTGCTCTGCAGGTCCTTCCCCCAAGCCCTACTCGCAAGGGTATTAGGGTCCGATATGTTATCTTTGAAAACTTCAAATTGGCCTCTATTAATAGTATGCCATTTCTCGTGGACTTCGTCGAATGTGGCATCGTTATCGATCTTGACTCTCACCTTGTGTTTCCATTGGGCTAAGGCCCTACTGAACTTGACCATGGCTTTGTCGTTAACTAGTTCGAAGTTCTTGTCATTGGGAGGCTCTTTTTCAGGATCACCTCCCGGGAACTTGTATACATTGTGCAACCTCTGAAGGAGGAGGTCACGCAAAGATTTCTTGCGGGGATCCTGGATGTTTGTTTCGTTGATGGATATGGTGTCTCGAAGGATGGAACCTATGGTGTTACCATAGCTTCTTTTAGCCTTAAGAGGAAGTAGGGGTCCAGCGGTGCCCGGGTCGACTTCAGTGATCTCTATTGTCAGCGTGCTGACCGAATTTGGCTTTCTCTTTTGCTTTCCGCTACTTTTGCTACCATCTGTGCACTGTTCGGCTCCATCAGTTGTGTCGGCGCCTGACGTGTTATCACCGTAATCCGTGGTCTCGGCGCCAGTGGTGGGTGAAATCTCATCTTCTTGGCGGGGTCGCCGCCCATCATACACTCCCAGTACTCTTGCGAAAATGCAAGCTCTTCTTCCGCGACATCAAAAAATCCCTTACCCGAACACCCAGCCTCATCGTTGTTCATCTTCCGAATCATACAATTAGATGTCTCGTAGTCAGCAACTAGAATTAGGCAAATATATGATGAATATGCAAATATATATATTGATCCTATAAACCTAAAATTTTACAACTTACATTTCGGGCACTCAAATATGTCTTATTTGTAGCAAGTCATATGCCAAAATTCAAGAAAAAATTCGGCATGACCTTTGCTAAAAATAGGACATATGGAGTGCCCGAATTTGCCGGAACGGAAGTTAATCAACATTTGGCAATCCCAAGGGCCTCATTCCCTGCAAACATAGCAAAATAGACAACAAAATGGCACACTTCTCATTTGCATCTATAATGGTCCAAACATACACCAAATTTGTACCAAACATACACAAATCATCCAAAATATCCCTCTTCTTTTGTGCATCTATAACAGCACAAAACATTTACACCAATATAGCACCACAGATTTACCAAAATGGCTGCACGGATACACAAAAATCATGCTGGGCATTTCATCGAACACCTTCGGGGCAGGCAGGAGCATGCTACTACGGGCAAACGCAGAGAGAGGCCGGCGGCGAGCACGGGTATCCGAGCCGGTCGACGGCGGCAGAGAGGGAGGGGAATTCTCACCAGGAGATGGACCCGGCGGCATCGGAGGAAGCTCGGGGAGGGCGTGCGCGCGTGGTGTAGATCTCGGCCTTGCTCGGACCAGGGCGCAGCGGTGCACGTGGAACGTGACGGTGAGGCGAGTGGAGGGCAACGGCGAGGCGAGTGGAAGGCGACGACGAGGCAAGTGGAAGGCGCGATGGCGAGGCGAGTGAACAGAGGGGCAGCGTGGCGCGGGCGGTTTGAGTGACTGTTTAAGCAAAATTGCGAGCAGCGAGTGGATTTGTGGGGGACGAAACAAAGTGGCAATGTGTGCCGCAAACACGCATTGCCAAGTTGTAACCTTGGCAACGCGTGCCGCAGACACACGTTGCCACTACGGTTGTAGTGGCAACGTGTGCTTAGTGTACGCGTTGCTACTATGAAATACCGAGCACTCGCACGGGCTGAAATTTTTTAGTGGCAACGCTTGTCCCTACTTACACGTTGCCAGTACGACGATTGTGGCAATGCGTATAATTTTGCCCGTTGCCGTGTCACACTGGCAACATGTCTATACGAATACACGTCGCAAACGAGATGTTGTCACTAAGGGTTTTCCTACTAGTGACCAGTCAGGCTCAGGTTCCTTCCTTTGCACCGTAGATCAAGAAGCTGAACTGGTTCCAGCGAAACATCATGTGTATGAATGCTGACATCCGGAGGGGGCAGTATGATGCTTATCATGAGCGGGAGAACATTCTCAAGCAGCTCCCTCGCCTTCCAAATGACCCTCCAGCGACTGCTCCTCTATCCTATGATCAGCGGAATGCGAGCTCTCAGTTTCCGTGGGCTCAGCTAGAAGCACATCTCCTAGAGACAGCTCCTGCAGGCCCTTCCCGTCCAACTTACACCCGTGCTCCTGCTCGCAATGAGGATGAAGAAGACACTGAGGCTGATTATGAGGACACTGATGGTGATGATGACGATGCCTCTAAGTATGAGTGATCTACTTGGGGCGTAGAATCGCTCTTTTCCCTTTTGGGTGTTTCGATGCCAAAGGGGGAGAAGTAGTTCCATTAGGTCTCCGCGTGGGATTTGCATGGGTTCTGGAACAAGCATATGTGTTTACCATTCTTATTGCGATTGTGTCCATTTATCTTATTTGTGCTGAACTGATTCGTGTTTTGCTTTTATGTGGAACTTATGTGTTTAAGTTGTGAGACATATGGATTTCTTATATATGGTTGAGACTTGTATTATTGTGCTATGTTTATCTCTACTTTATTGTGCACAAGGTATAGTTTCACTCACAAACCTCAACCTATCTTGATATGTCTCTCATGTACTCTTGTTTATCTAGTTTCCTTATTATTTTTGGAGTTGCTGTGTTGCATTTGTAATCAAATGCAATTTAATTATATACACACATTTAGGGGGAGCTTCTCATGTCTTAAGCTTTGGAAACTAGGTAATATATTATTGTGCTTTATTTGCAAATCCTAGTGTTGTCATCTAACACCAAAAAGGGGGAGATTGAAAGGACATTTTTTAATCCCTTGTGTTTTGTGTGTTAGGCAACAATATTAGTGATGATTTAATATGCGAATTAAGTGATGCAGGTTTTAGGTGATTAAAACATCTTTGCATCAAAACCAAAAAGGAAGATAAAAAGAGCTAGTCAACTTCCTCAAGAAAGGGAATCGGATAATCCGGTCCAAGGGTGACTCGAAATATCCGATTCTCAAGGGTTGCTCGAGATTTCGGCTAAGGACTTTAAGCAACCTAGTTTTTTGGCTCTCTGATGGTTTTTGGATAATCCGGTCCAAGGGTGACTCGGAATATCCGACTCTCAAGGGTTGCTCGAGAAATTGGCTAAGGACTTTAAGCAACCCAGTTTTGTGGCTCTGTGATGGCTGTCGGATAATCCAGTCCAAGGGTGACTCGGAATATCCGACTCTCAAGGGTTGCTCGAGAAATCGGCTAAGGACTTTAAGCAACCTAGTTTTGTGGCTCTCTGATGGTTGTCGGATATTCATGTCGGATATTTGCTTTTGGCATCGGATTATACGGTTTGTCGGATTATCCGATCCTGACTTGTGTCGAAATATCCGACTCCTCTGTCTGCAACGGCTACATTTCTGGGAGGGGTATAAAAACCCCTCCACCTACCTCCAGCCAGCCAGCTCGACCATACCAAGCAAGACCACCATTGTTGCAAGCTCAAAACTACTAGATCTCCCAATCCCTCCACCCAAACTCGTTGATCTTTGGAGGATTGAAGGAGAAGGCCCGGATCTACAACATCACCAAGCGTTCTTCATTTCCCCCTCATTCACTTGAGGGGTTTGAGCCTAGGGTTACCAGTAGGAATACCTAGGCATCTTGTTGTACTTACTTGTTTGCTACTTTTGTGTAGCAGATTCATGGTGCCTGGGAGCTCCCAATCCTTTTGTGGGTTGTGCCTCAAGTGTGTTATAAGGGCTCCAGATTCCGCCTTGAAGGATTCCGATAGTGGAAGGTGAACCGAGCTTTTGGGCGAGGTTCATCGGAGAATAGGGTGAGGCCATTTGTGGCGTTTGAGTTTGAAACTCACACCCCTCTAACGAGACGTACTCCCCTAAAAAGGAGTAACTCGGAAATACATCCTTGTCTCTGCGTGCTTCCCGTTCGGTTACTCCTTATCTCTAGTTATTACTTGTTTCTTACCGTGCTTAGTGTTAACTTGTCATATAGGTAAATTCACCGTAATTGCATATCTAGAGAATTTACCTTTGTGTCAAGCCTTAATCGAAAAAGAATTAAAATTTGGAGTAGCACCTATTCACCCCCCCCCCCTCTAGGTGGCCATACGATCCTTTCAGAAGATGGAGGGGTTTAAACTTGGAATTTTTGTATGACAACATTGGTAGCCGAGTGAAGCCCTAGAAGAATCTGGACCGGATTCAAGCACTTCTTGAGACCTACCGGCAGATTCAGGACAAGGCCACACGCATTCAGCTCCATAATGATCTTGTTGAGCACCAGTGGTAGTTGTATGAGAAGAAGTAGATTCCCATTTTATTCATTTAATACTATTGTAATTTGAACCATTGTTTCCATTCGGACCATTCGTTATTGTTTTAATTATTTGGATTTAAAACATTTGTTGTAATGGATGATTATGTTAAATTTGTATTGTATGACGTTAAAACATTTATTATATTGAATTTGTATTGATGTTTTATGATGATTATGTTGTTCCAAATCAAGATTCGATAAAACATGCAAAAAAAAACTTTCTGGAAACGTTATCGGAAGGGTGCGCAGAACAGATGCAGTAAACTTGTTTTCGGTACGAGTTTACCGCATCTCTTCTGCGAGAGGCCGCGCGGTACCAGATAAATTTTTCCAACTCAACCGGATACCAATTTCCCAATACCAAATTATCCGATACCTGCTAGAGGTGCTCTAACAAATTATAGAACAAATTATAGGGTAGATGTATATTTTGGCCCTCGGTGTTGTATATTTGCAGTGCGGGAGGCCGTGATGCAAATCTCCTCCCCCTCACGCGCACAGCCAACTGTCGAGCTCAAATATCCTCGCGCGCGCCGCTTTCCCATTCCCCCTTCTCTACACGCGACCGAAAGCAGTCGTCCAGCCGCCGACGCCAAAACCACCGCCCCTCGCCGTCTCCGACCAGATCCGCCGCCTCGCCGTCCCCGACCACCCAATTGCTTGTCTCGCACCACTCAACCGTCGTCCCCCACCGCGAGTCGTTGTCCCCGCATGTCGCCGCGCCGTTGGACGATGAGCGACTTTGTTGGCGTGCGGCTGCGTCTGTCCTGCGCTGGGCCGCCAAAATCACGGTGAATGGCATCCACTGGTTGATGGGAACATTCGACATGGTGGAGCTAGCCGCGCATGCGTACGACGTGATGGCATGGAGGTTCGATCGCCCGCGCCCGGAGATGAACTTCCCCGACGTGGAGTCGCGGGTGGAGGCTGACTTCCGCGCGCCGAAGCTGTCGTTCGTCGACTGCAACGTGGTGTGGCAGCTCTCGCACGAGAGGATGAACCGTCGTGCCGTCTAGATCGACGCATGGCAGATTGATGTGCTCACCGCGACCACCTCGAGCTCATGGAGGCTGTCGCAGCAGTGGAACATGGGGTTCCCCTAGTACTGCCAAAGTGGGTCCACCCCATGTGGGCCCAAGATGAAGATGGACAAGACCAAGACTCAAGTCAAGCTGGCGGGTTCACCGTCAGGACACGCATGGCCTACATCGACAAAGGGCTCCGGTCCTGGGGACCTTCCGGGTCCCCGAACCAAGCAAGAAGGCCAGGAAGGACCCGAGAGCCCGAGTTCCCGGCAGGAGGCCAGGCTCCCTCTCGGGTACTTCCCCACGTCCCTGTGGATAAGCTCTCCACCTCACCGCAGAAGACTTGGGAAGCAAGGCGAAGGCAGCGCGGGCGGGAAGCACGTCCCGTGGTGGTGTCAGCTCCTGTCCACCCCAAGGCGGACGCTCCCACCTAACCCAAAGGAGACGCTAGGCTGAGGAGAGGCCACGTCTCCTCCTAAACTAGATGAGGAGGGTCCTTCACCCCGAAGGTCCCTCGCGCCCCTCACGTGACCCTGTGGCAACCCCTTAGCCTATAAAAGGAGGACCAAGGCACGGAGGAGGGGAGGGCGAAAGGAAGACGAACACAAGGTAGAACCAAGGCTAGAACCAGAGCAAGACTAGACTAGGGCTGCGAAGGTAGAGGGAAGGTGATCTCCTCCGGGTCAGGATCTGTCCTTCTTCTACCTCCAGCCAAAACCCTTCCGGGTACCCCATCCGGGAGGTTCCATTGTAAGCCACACTATGAAGAACCCATCAATCCAGACATGCAGGAGTAGGGCTTTTAGCCTCGGGCGGCCTGAACCTGGGTAGCTCCTTGTGTCCCTTTGGTTGCATGCTTTGATCGTGGAGAGGAGAGCTTGATCTAGACTCCGCCCAAGAAGACGATTCTCAGCCTCCTTCGCGCCCCGTGCCGAACCTAAAAGGGGGTATCCTATACTCCCGGTGTCCGTGCAACGAGACACGACATCTGGCGCGCCAGGTAGGGGGCGCAAGCGCTGGTTTCATCTTCATCTTCATCAAGTTCATCGGCAAGTTCTTCGTCAAGCATGCCTCCGAGGAAGAAGGGAGACCCTGCGGCGTCCAAGCCGGTCTCTCCCTCACGCACTCAAGCTTCAGCTGAACGTCGTGCTGCTGGCGCACGGCGGAGCGTCTCTCGTCCCCGCCTCCCATGGAGAGGGTGGCGCCGGACGAAGTGGACGGTCACGACAAGGACAACGGCCCTGGCGGAGCGGCGGCTCCAAAGGGCACACCATGCCTCCTCCTCGCTCGGGGAGAAGAGCGTCTGCAACGGCACTGGCAAGGAGCCCACCGCTGGAGGAGGGAACCACGGCGTTCGCCCCAGCGGGGATCCACGAGCATCCAAGAGCAAGACCTCCGCGCACTCGCCTTCGGACGTGCAAGCTCGCCATGATGCTCTAGTCGCTGCCAAGGCCCTGATGCAGTTCCCTCCAAGCAGCGGCGATCCCAAGGTCTACCAAGAATGGAGGACTCGCGTCGAGAGGCTCCTCGACTTCGCCGATGGTGGTCCGTGGGTCGAACCCACTCAAGCTCCCACCGTCGACATCCCGGAGCAGCACAAGACAAGACACGTGATCCGCGAGGCCAGCCTCGTGGTGAACGTCAAGCCAAGACGGCGCCTCCTCGCACCGCGCCACCGATGGCTGATCGGCTAAACCGCGATCACGGCGAGGCCATCTCCATCGGGTCGTCTACCTCGCGCAACCCAGATCTTCGTGACGAGCTCAACAGCCGTCAGAACGAGGATATGCGCACCCGCATCGAGCGTCGCCGAGAACGTCACCGCCGGGAAGATCGGGGCATCGACCTCGCCGAAGGCTGCCTCGCCCTCGCCCCGAGTTCCGCCACTTCAACTGGCCCAAGAAATTCAAGATCGACGTTCTCCGCTACGACGGCACCACGAACCCCCGGGACTTTCTGCAGATCTACTCTCTTGCTGCGATGGTTGCCGGGGCCGACGAGGTCATGATGGCCAACTGGTTCCCGTTGGCCCTGAAGGGAGATGCCCAGACTTGGCTTCTCAACCTTCCCAAGTGCTCCATCCGTTCCTGGCGGGCACTGAAGGAGCAGTTTCTGGGGGCTTTCCAAGGCGGGTACGAGCGCCCGGGGGCTCCCAGTGATCTCCACGACTTCAAGCAGCTGCCGGGTGAAACTCTCCGCAAGTTCATCCAGCGCTTCACCCAGAAGATGAACACCATCCCGTGCATCAAGGAGGAGTTGGTGATCCAGTCCTTCCACGCCAACGTCCGCAACCCCAAGATGCGCGAGAAGCTGAGCATCCATCGCGTCGAGTCTGCTCGTAAGCTCTGGGAGCTTGCAGATCGGTGCGCTCGAGCTGAAGAAGGAGCCAAGTTCCCCGGGGAGGATGAACCCGAGGACAAGGTCGCTCCAGCCAAGAACAAGAAGCGGGACCCTGGACCCGACAAGCGGATCTTCGTCACCGAGCCTCTTCCGAAGAAGACCAAGCCCGCGCCGACTTCCGAGGAAGAAGGTGAAGGTGATCCCTGGTGCCACATCCATCCAGAAGGCAACCACTTGCTCAAGGACTGCCGCATGCTCAAGAACCTCGCCATCCGGGAGCAACGCCGAGCTGATGGGGTCAGTCAAGACGGTTGCTACAACTGCGGCACTGCCGGGCACATCGCTCGTGACTGTCCCACGGGTCGCCAAGGCGGAGGCGGCCGTGGATGGAACCGAGGCGGTGGCCGCGGGGGCCGTGGAGGAGGACGCGGCGGTCAAGGTGGTCGCGGGTACAACACTCCGGAGGCCGCCCACGCGGCAACGGGGAAGCTCCGGCTCCCCAAGGAGGCAACGGCGGCAAGTATCAAGAAGTCACTGGAGTTGTCGGGTGCATCCACGGAGGGTCTTCTCTGCCTCCCTCCAACGGCGCCTGCAAGAGACTTGTCCGGGAGCTGAACGCGGTTGCTTCTGCTCCGTCCAAGCCCCTGGACTGGTCTAGTCAAGTCATCACCTTCGACCCAGAAGACCACCCTGCAAACACTGCCGGGGTCGGGACCCTGCCGCTGATCGTGTCGCCCGTCATCCACAACTACAAGGTCACCAAGATGCTGGTCGACGGAGGCTCCAGCCTCAACTTGCTGACGGCGAAGGTCCTGGCTATCCTTCAAATCCCCTGTCTCGCCTGCAAGACACCGGGTGTTCCAAGGCGTGAACGGAAGTGTTACTCGACCCCTCGGGAAGATCACCCTTCCGGTCACCTTCGGCGACTCCAAGAACTTCCGCACCGAGGAAATCGTCTTCGACATCGCCGACACTCCGCTACCGTACAACGGCATACTTGGCAGACCTGCTCTGGCCAAGTTCATGGCCGTCTCCCACTTCGCCTACAACATGCTGAAGATTCCGGCGCCGTGGGGTGTGATCAAGGTCAAGGCCGACATCGACGATGCTATCTACTGCGTTCACCAGCTGAACCAGACGGTGGCAATCATGGCGGATGTCCCTCAAGGTGTACAGGAGGATGATGATGGGGCTCTCCCCGGGGGCGAAGGGCACCCCGGGGGCTCCACATCTACTCCCCCAAGAAGGCGCCATTCCATGGCGATCCGCAGCTGACCAAGAAGGTGGCGCTAACCAGCGACGGAGTTCGCTCCATCACCATCGGCGCCCGCCTCACCGACAAATAGGAAAGCGCGCTCGTCGCCTTCCTTCGGGAAAACTCTGACGTCTTCGCGTGGGAGGCATCAGGTTTACCCGGCGTTCCAAGGGAGGTGATCGAGCACAAACTGGCGGTCAATCCGGGGGCTCGCCCCGTGAAGCAGGTTCTCCGGAACCAAAGCAAGGAAAAGCTGGAATTCATCATCGCCGAGGTGGACAAGTTGATAGAAGCTGGTGTCATCCGGTCGGTTCCCCACCCAAGCTGGGTGGCCAACCCCGTGGTGGTACCGAACCCATGACCTTCAAGTGGAGACTCTGCATCGACTTCACAGACCTGAATAAGGCCTGTCCCAAGGACCCTTTCCCCCTGCCGCGGATCGACATGATCGTGGATTCCACGGCCGGGTGCGAGCTGCTGTGTTTCTTGGACGCCTTCTCCGGGTACCACCAGATCATGATGTCACTCGAGGACCAAGAGAAGACGGCCTTCATCACTCCCAAGGGCTGCTACTGCTACACCCGGATGCCTTTTGGCCTCCGAACGCCGGCGCTACCTTCCAGCGCAATGCAAGCATGCCTTGGGTCAGCTGGGCCGCAACGTTGAAGCGTACATCGACGACATCGTGGTCAAGACCCGGTACAAGGACTCCCTCATCCAAGACCTGCACGAGACCTTCGAGAACCTCCGCCGGGTCAACTTCAAGCTCAACCCCGACAAGTGCGTGTTCGGGGTCCCCTCCGGCAAGCTGCTGGGTTTCCTGGTCTCTCACCGAGGGATCGAGGCGAATCCGGACAAAATCAAGGCAATCGAGCGCATGGAGGCGCCCCGGCGGGTCAAGGACGTACAGCGCCTCAACGGGTGCATCACTGCACTCGGGCGCTTCATCTCAAGGCTTGGGGAGCGGGCCTTACCGTTCTTCAGGCTGCTCAAGAATCAGGCCCCGTGGAGTGGACCTCCGAGGCCGAGGAAGCCCTGCAGTCCCTTAAGCGCTACCTCGCCTCGCCACCAATCCTCGTGGCACCAGAAGAGAAGGAGCCCCTACTACTGTACATTGCTGCCACCAACCAGGTGATCAGCGCTGTGCTTGTGGTAGAGCGTGACGCTCCTCCGAAGAAGTCAAGCAAGATCAAGGGCAAGCGACCCGGGAACTCTCTCCCGGGACAACCGTGCAAGAAAAGGCTGCCGGGTGACCAGGGGTCTCACGATCCTGACGTCACTGCAACCTTACCAGACGGTGCGGAGCCCGTCGGGAATGGAGAATCTCCCTCCGACGAGACTTCGCCGGGGGCTACTCGTCCCCACCCCAAGACGTCGACGTGGAGGAAGCCGAGCCCTCTCAGGACTCGGCGACCCGCAAGGTGCAGCACCCGGTCTACTTCGTCAGCGCAGTGCTGCGCGACGCCCGGGAGCGGTACCCCATGATGCAGAAGCTGCTGCTGGCAATCCTCATTGCCTCCCGCAAGATGAGGCCGTACTTCCAAAGCCATCCCATCACGGTGGTGTCCAAGTACAACCTAAGAAGCCCCCTGGAGAACCCACTTGCCACTGGTCGCATATCATGGTGGGCCATGGAGCTTCAAGGTTTCGGTCTCAAGTTCGAGCACACGGACAACATCAAGAGTCAGGCGCTGGCGGATTCACGGCCGAGTGGACCGAGACGGCGTTCGACGACCCGGAAGAGGAAACCTGCCTCCCCGGGAAGGAAGATCCTAGCGCCTGGACCATGCACTTCGACGGCTCCTACACCAAGGGGAAAGGAGGTGCTGGGGTTGTCCTAACCTCACCAACCGGGGACCGGCTGAAGTACGTCGTCCAGATGCACTACCAAGGGAACATCTCCAACAACACGGCGGAGTACGAGGGCCTGCTCGCAGGACTTCGTGCTGCCATCGGCCTCGGCATCAACAAGATCGTCGTCAAGGGTGACTCTCAGTTAGTCATCAAACAAGTGAACAAGGAGTACGCGTGCCCTCAGATGGCACCATACGTTGAAGAGGTCTGGAAGCTGCAGCGGCGCTTCGACAACTTCCGGGCTGTGTACCCACGGGGAGAAAACACGGCCGCGGATGAGCTATCGCAGGTGGCGTCCAAGCAAGAACCAGTGCCTCCCGGGATCTACATCGAGGTCCTCAGGCGACCTTCGATCCCCCGAGAGGCTCGCGACAAGATCTGCGCCGGGGGCTGGCGACCTTCTACCTCGACAACACGGGTAGCCAGCCCAGAAGCTCAAGACCGGCAGCCCCTCCGGCGGAGGAAGCTATGCTTTCTTTCCGTCGGATGGTGCTACCGGTGGAAGGAACCCACCCACCCTGGGCCCGGGACATCGTCAAGTACATCATGGAGCACTGATGGGGGAATCATAACCCGGTATGCCCATGAAGAGCGAAGCGTAACCCGTCAGGCAGGAGGCTTGGCTAGGTTACCTCACACCCCACATGGGCTGGGTTACACTTGGGCCAGCAGGCTCATTCAGACCCGGCCAAGATGATGACCCGACTAAGGACATGACTGATGTAGCCCGACCTACGTCTCCTACAACAAGTGGCCCAATGACAAGAGCAAGAGTCAAAGCATTACATGATAAGGTGAATTCACTCCTATCTATGTGTGATCTCGACACTCCTTTGAATGGTTTGCTACTTCATTCGGATACTTTGTGCATACTCAGGAACCACCTTGATGACGGCCCTCAATGGAGAGAAGAGGATGACCAAGAGAAGACCCAAGAAGATGGCCAAGAAGAAGAGCGAGGAAGAGAAGCTGGAATTCCTGAAGAAGAGCGGCGGTACTACCGGGCCATCAAGGCCGGTACTACCGCCGAGAAGCCGATCGGTACTGGATCAGAGGCCACCTTAAGCGGAACTCGGAATTAATTCCGGTACTACCGGACTTCCGCGCGTCCGGTACTACGGCCGAATCGGCCGGTACTACGGCCTGGCGCGAGCATGCGAGCAGATCTGTGTGTTGACCCATGTATTTCGTCCCCTTTGGCCTAGACTATAAATAGGACCTATCCATCTAGATCTAGGGTTAGACTATGATTTGGGAACTAAAGTAGAGCCTTGCTCCTTCTTCTCAAAGTGTCTCTTTCCTCCTATGGAGATGAATCAAGCCTCCCACGTGGAGATGAACCAAGGCCTCCTCTTGAGGAGAAGATCCCTGCGTGGATACCAAGGCTCCGCTTTAGTTGCGATTACGCTAATCTTCCATCTTTAGGTGGCTAGGTTGGATTGACCAATTGGACAAACAATCCTAAGAGTAAGGTGTGCTTGGGAGAGGAGGATTGGGGGCTGCCCTCGGGGATTTGTTACCAATCGAGTCTTGCCGGTTGCTACTTGCTATTTACCCTTGTGTGTTGATTTCCCCTCTTTTGTGTTCTTCGTTCATCGCGTGTTCTTCGTGTTCATCTTCCCTCCGCCAAATCCGTGAAAATCGGGACCAACCCCATCATATGGTATCAGAGCTCTAGGTTGACACGGATTTGATTTGTGTTTCCACCAAAATCCACCAAATTTTCTTTGTTTTTGAGAAATTCGAAAATTTCCACCAAAAATAGCCTTGCCTTGATTCGAGCCGATCTGTCGATTCGTTGCGTTTTTGGTAGTTTTTGTCCATGGATCTGTTGCTTTAGGACCCCCTCCACCCTTGTTTGCGTTCCCTAGCCTTAATTTGCCAATTTCCCACGAATTTGAGGATTTTTCGAGCTCAATTTCCGCCCAAATCGCGAAGAACACTCCAGATTTCGGTCGCCGGTACTACCGGCCAGACCATCGGTACTACCGGAGCATCGCGACGACCGGTACTACCGGGGCAAACGAGCGGTACTACCGCCGGGCAGGATTTTCAGAGCAAAATTTTCTTTTTCCTCGGTTCGTTTTGGCATTTCCTCTTTGGTTTGAGTCCTTTCTTGGTGTGCCCTACGTCTACATCGACAGCTTCCGCAGCAACGCATCATCAACGCCAAGCGGACGCCACCAAGGACTCGACATTTCCCCACCACCATAATCCGTTGTGAGCCCTTCTTCCTTTCGTGTACTTGACCTATTGGACTAGCTCGGTGATATTGCGAGGCATTGCACGTGTTGAGTGTTTGTCTTCAAAGTATTGGCGAGTGTGTATCGTTAGAGAGCTTGGCACTAGCAAAAGAGAAGGAATCATCGTCAAAAAGCAAAAAAAAAAAAAAAAAAGAGAAAAGAAGAATCAAGTGGTGCCAAGTTCATCTCTTGTAGGTTGCGACAAAGCTAAACCGCCAAAGTGAGTGGAGTGTTAACTCTTGTGCAAATCCGTTGCCCACAAAAAGCAATTGAGCTAGCGTCCTTCTTGTGTTGGGTGACATTTGAGCACGTAGTCTTCGTTAGGTTGTCTATCTTCGAGTGCTCGCCCTTTGGTCGCCCAACCCCATATTCGCTTTTTGTGTGTTTCTTCATCTTTGTGGTTGGAGTTTCTTTGGTAATTTGATCATTGTGGATTTTCTCTACCTTTGACAATATACTTGTCGCGGGTTTGCTTGTTTCGTTTGCCACTTCATACCTTCCTATCCTCATAAGTGTGTGTGTTGGGTGTTAGAACCGGATACTCTCCTCTCAAGCCACATTATACTTGGGATATAGTTTGTCTTGGTTTTTCTTACCACATATCTCACTTGATCTTGAGAAAATGTTTAGGGGAAGTACAAACGGAAGCTCAAGCTCGGAGAGGAAATCCATG
This sequence comes from Poa pratensis, assembly GCA_947311845.1. Classification (NCBI taxonomy): domain Eukaryota; kingdom Viridiplantae; phylum Streptophyta; class Magnoliopsida; order Poales; family Poaceae; genus Poa; species Poa pratensis. The sequence continues at coordinate 44,770,958 of CAMZMU010000033.1, read as the reverse complement.
GTGGAGTTCGCGGTGATCATGGCTATGTCACACAATCGGAGCTTGTTGGCATGCGACACTTTCTTCGTGTAACCTAGGACGCTACGAGCGCCGTCTTCAAAATCAAGAGAAACCTTCAACGACCGCATGCATGCTCAAGAAGCAAATATGGAGCGGTTGACCGAAGCTATCAACAACCTTGTGCGACAACGAGCTTCTTCACACTCAAGCCGTACAAGAAGCACCTCAAGGTCGACACAAGCACGTCATGGACGTCATGAACCTCGACAAGAACGTCAACATGATCCAAGGCGCGACGCCCATGAACGACCTCTCCTCACGTTGAACAACCACATGATCTTCACGCGAACAATGCCAATGCGCATCAAGAACAACCTCACCAAAATGAGTCATGAACGCATACCATCACCACCACCGCAACAACGTGATCGTCATGACCCATTGGCTAATGACAATGGCGTTCCGGGTGCGAATGACTTTGGTGAACAAGGACGTCACCCTCGTCATCCTCCAAGGCCACGTCATCAAAATCATGACAATGCGAACAATCGGCAACCCGTTCCTCAACAAGAGCTACCTCCTCAACATGCGCCTCGTCAAGAGCTTCCTCATGATCGTCACCAACACCAACGTTCCGAGTCAAGTGATAACGAGTCAAGCCAACACAATGGTGATGGACTCAATCGAAGGAGACGTGGACGTGCATTCCCACGTGGTGGCCACGTGACAACTATGATGACTTGACCAACGTCCGCTTTGACATACCCAAGTTCTACGGCACAAGTGATCCGGAAGCTTACTTCTCATGGGTACTCAAGGTTGACAAGATCTTCCGTGCAACGCTTCTCCGACAACAAGAAGGTTGCCTTAGCCTCGATGGAGTTTGAAGAGTATGCCCTCTTGTGGTGGGAACAACTACAAGATGCTCGCGTCGCTAACCACCAACAACCAATTGACACTTGGGTTGAAATGAAAGAAACAATGTACAAGCGCTTCGTGCCAAGCCATTACACTAGAGACTTATACAAGAAGTTGCAAGAGTTGAAGCAAGGTTTGAAGTCGGTTGACGAGTACTACAAGGAATGGAAATCTCCATGATGAGAGCCAATGTCAACGAGTACGAAGAGCAATCCATGGCTCGTTTCATGAATGGCCTCAACTATCCATCAAGAAGATCGTGGAGTTCCAACCATATGCCTCTTTGGTTGAGCTAGTACATCAAGCTTCCAAGGCCGAGCGCCACGTGCTTGAAGAGCTCAAATACCTCAAGACAAAGGCATTCTTCGCCAACAAGCCTTCTTCGTCAACTCCTACACCTTCACAAGCTCTTCCTCAAGCGAACACGAGGTCCTCCAAGAGTCTCTACATCGACACCTCAAGCGCCTCAACCTTTCAAGAAAGTACCTCCCTCTCCAAGGCGCCTCAAGGATCTTCGTCCGGCACAAGACTTGCAATGCTACAAGTGCGGCGGACAAGGGCACAAATCTTTTGAGTGCACCAACAAGAAGGTCATGATCATCAATGACATGGGAGAGTATGAATCTATGAGTGAAGATGAGTACAATGCTTTGAACAAGGTCGCCACAATGCAAAGTGCTCAAGAAGAAGAAAGTGAGATCTATTGTGATGGCGACAACAACCCTTCCTTGGTTGTGGCAAGAGCTCTAACCACCAATGTTCAAGGAAGAAGACCAAAGATGCAACTTGTTTCAAACAAGAGCGGGAATCAATGGAAAGTCCATCAAGGTCATCATAGATGGTGGAAGTTGCCACAACCTAGCGAGCAAAGAACTTTGTGATAAGCTCAACTTGAAGTTCAAGAAGCACCCACATCCTTACCATGTGCAATGGTTGAGTGATACCGGAGCCGTCAAGATTCAACACATGGTGCAAGTGTCCTTCAAGATTGGAGCCTATGAAGATACGGTTGATTGTGATGTTGTGCCTATGAACGTTTGTCACTTACTCCTTGGGCGTCCATGGCAATTTGACAAGGGTGCTATGCATGATGGACGACAAACTACTATAGCTTCAAGAACAACGACAAGACCTTCGTCCTTCGTCCCATGACACCAAGTCAAGTCATCGCCGACAACGCCAAGACTATTGCAAGGGCACAACAAGATCGTTCGTCTAGTGAGATGAGTGGTGAGCGAGAGACCCACCATAAAGTGAGTGAGAGCCACAAGCCAAATGAGTGTGACACTTCAAAGAGAGTTCCCACAAAACTTACACTATTTGCCACAAAAGAGAGATGAGGGAGTTGAGAGAGAACCCATCCACCCTCCACTATGTGCTCATATGCAAGGGTGAAGTTTCTATGACTAACACTTCACAAACCTTTCCTTCTTTGTTGTCTCTTTTGAAGGACTTTGAAGATGTCTTCCCTCAAGAAGTGCCACCGGGACTACCTCCTCTACGCGGAATCGAGCACCGCATCGACCTTGTTCCCGGCGCACCGCTACCAAACCGCGCTCCTTACCGCACCAACCCCGAAGAGACAAAGGAGATCGAGCGGCAAATACAAGAACTTCTTGCCATGGGACACATCCGCGAGAGCTTGAGTCCGTGTGCCGTGCCCGTCATCTTGGTACCCAAGCACGACAACACTCTTCGCCTTTGCATGGATTGTCGCCCCATCAACGCCATAACCGTTCGGTATCGCCATCCTATCCCTCGACTTGATGATATGCTTGATGAGCTTTGTGGTTCCGCTATATTCTCCAAAATTGATCTTAAAAGTGGATATCACCAAATAAGCATGTGTGAAGGTGATGAATGGAAGACCGCATTTAAAACAAAGCTTGGTCTTTATGAGTGGCTGTCATGCCATTTGGTCTTTCCAATGCACCTTCTACTTTTATGCGTCTCATGAATCATGTTTTGCGTCCTTTCATTGGAAATTTGTTGTGGTATACTTTGACGACATCCTTATTTATAGCAAATCTTTGGAAGAGCACACTTCTCATGTTGCTCAAGTTTTGTTGGTTCTTCGCAATGAAAAGCTTTATGCAAATCTTTCTAAGTGCACTTTTGCCACCAACAAACTTGTTTTCTTGGGTTTTGTTGTTTCTTCGGATGGAGTCGAAGTCGATGAAGCAAAGATACAAGCAATTCGGACTTGGCCTTTTCCGATCACTTGAGGAGTTGAGACGTTTTCTTGGTTTTGCCGGATTTTACCGCCGTTTCATCAAGGATTTTTCCACAATTGCTTGCCCCCTCCATGAACTTACAAAGAAAATGTACCTTTCATTTGGGGCAATGCACATGATTTTGCTTTCAATGAGCTCAAACGGTTATTAACCGAAGCACCACTCCTTGCCCTTCCGGATTTCTCTAAGACATTTGAGATTGAATGCGATGCAAGTGGATTGGGCATTGGTGGAGTGCTTATGCAAAATGGTAGACCCATCGCATACCATAGTGAGAAACTAGATGGAGCTCGCTTGAATTACCCCATTTATGACAAAGAGTTATTTGCTTTGGTTCGTGTTTTGGATGTGTGGCAACATTACCTTCGTCCTAAGGAATTTGTCATTCATTCCGACCATGAATCCTTGAAATATTTGAAAAGTCAAACAAATTTGAACAAAAGACATGCTAAGTGGGTTGAGTTCATTGAGTCTTTTCATTTGTAATCAAATACAAGAAAGGTAAAGACAATGTGGTCGCGGATGCTCTATCCCGCAAGGCCAACCTACTTACACGTCTTGACATTAGTGTCTTGGGTTTGGATGAGATTAAAGAGTTGTATGCTACCGATGCTTTCTTTGGAGACATTTTCGCTCAATGTTCGGAGCACAAAGGAATTGGTGATTTCTATTTGCACAAAGGTTTCTTGTTTAAGGCTAACAAACTATGTATACCCGAGTCTTCGCTTCGTTTGGTCCTTTTGAAGGAATCTCATGGAGGACACTCATGGGTCACTTTGGAGCGACAAGACCTACGCCATGCTCGCCACCAACTACTATTGGCCAGAATGAAGCGTGATGTGGAACGCCTAGTTCGACGATGTTCTACATGTCTCAAAGCTAAGTCTACTCTAAACTCTCATGGTTATATACACCTTTGCCTATTCCACATCACCCATGGTCCGACATAGCTATGGATTTTGTCTTAGGACTCCCACGCACTAAAACAAACAAGGATTCCATCTTTGTCGTCATTGATCGCTTCTCTAAAATGGCACACTTTATACCTTGCAACAAGAGCGACGATGCTTCACACATTGCTACTTTGTTTTTCAGGGAAATCGTCCGTCTTCATGGGTGCCAAGACCATTGTGTCGGATCGTGACACCAAGTTCGTGAGCTATTTTTGGAAGACTTTGATGGCCAAGATGGGAATCAAGCAACTATTCTCCACCGCATACCACCCTCAAACCGATGGCCAAACCGAAGTGGTGAACCGAAGCCTATCTACACTCCTTCGTGTGTTGATCAAGCCTAACTTGAAGAATTGGGAAGAGTGCATCCCACACGCCGAGTTCGCCTACAATCGAGCACTTCACGCGCAACAAAGAGAACACCCTTCGAGGTCGTCTATGGTCCAACCCCTACACCGCGCTCGACATGCTACCACTTCCACTCCGTGAGCAAGTTAACATGGACTTCGACAAGCGAGCCGTACATGAAGAAGCTCCATGAGGAAACAAGAACTACTCGAGAAGCACAACAAAGACCATGCTACGAAGATGAACAAACACAAGCGCGCCATGATATTTGAAGAAGGAGACCTTGTTTGGCTACACCTTCGCAAAGATCGCTTTCCGGATGCAAGGAAGTCCAAGCTTCACCCTCGTGGAGATGGACCTTTCAAGGTTATCAAGCGCATCAACGACAATGCCTACAAGATCGACATCTCCAACTCCAAACACTTGGTCCATGACACCTTCAACGTCGCCGACCTATCGCCATACCTTGGAACATCAAGCGATGAGGATGACCAAGAGTCGAGGACGACTCTTTTCCAAGGGGGGGGGAGATGATGTAGCCCGACCTACGTCTCCTACAACAAGTGGCCCAATGACAAGAGCAAGAGTCAAAGCTTCATGATAAGGTGAATTCACTCCTATCTATGTGTGATCTCGACACTCCTTTGAATGGTTTGCTACTTCATTCGGATACTTTGTGCATACTCAGGAACCACCTTGATGACGCCCTCAATGGAGAGAAGATGACCAAGAGAAGACCCAAGAAGATGGCCAAGAAGAAGAGCGAGGAAGAGAAGCTGGAATTCCTGAAGAAGAGCCGGTCGGTACTACCGGGCCATCAAGGCCGGTACTACCGCCGAGAAGCCGATCGGTACTGGATCAGAGGCCACCTTAAGCGGAACTACCGGAATTAATTCCGGTACTACCGGACTTCCGCGCGTCCGGTACTACCGGCCGAATCCGGCAGGTACTACCGGCCTGGCGCGTGCATGCGAGCAGATCTCGGTGTTGACCCATGTATTTCGTCCCCTTTTGGCCTAGACTATAAATAGGACCTATCCATCTAGATTAGGGTTAGACTATGATTTGGGAACTAAAGTAGAGCCTTGCTCCTTCTTCTCAAAGTGTCTCTTTCCTCCTATGGAGATGAATCAAGACCTCCACATGTGGAGATGAACCAAGGCCTCCTCTTGAGGAGAAGATCCCTGCGTGGATACCAAGGCTCCGCTTGTAGTTGCGATTACTTGCTAATCTTCCATCTTTAGGTGGCTAGGTTGGATTGGTTGGATTGACCAATTGGACAAACAATACTAAGAGTAAGGTGTGCTTGGGAGAGGAGGATTGGGGGCTGCCCTCGGGGATTTGTTACCAATCGAGTCTTGCCGGGTTGCTACTTGCTATTTACCCTTGTGTGTTTGATTTCCCCTCTTTTGTGTTCTTCGTTCTTCGCGTGTTCTTCGTGTTCATCCTTCCCTCCGTCCAAATCCGTGAAAATCGGGACCTACCCGCATCAATGACCCGGCCAGGGAGATGACCCGGCCAGAGGCAGACCCGGCCAGGAGGCAGACCCGGTTTCAGGAGTCAGACCCGGCCAGGAGGCAGACCCGGTTTCAGGAGTCAGACCCGGCCAGGAGGCAGACCCAGTTTCAGGAGGCAGACCCGGTTTCAGGACAACCTGGCACCAAGAGGGGTCTCGAAAGATGTCATAGAAGGAAGATTCTGGAAAACCCGAAATCCTTGTACAAGTTGGAGACTTAAGACTTGGAGATCACGAAGGACCTAGACTAGGACTCTTATTTCAGGTATAACCCAGTTTTTACCTTGTACGACTAGGAGACCTGGCCATCTATATAAGCAGGCTCCTAGGTCATAGATAGACAGATTCGAGAGAAAAGAGATAGGCGGAATAAGATAGACAAAATAGAGAGAGCTCCAGAGAGAGAGCTCCCACACCGAAATCATCCAAACCCGGCGATCGCCATTGGCGCACCATGTAATCTGTTATCATATAGTGATTTATAGCAGGACGTAGGGATCCTCCACCGAGGGGACCTGAACCTGGGTAAAAAACATCTTCTCGCTCGTAGAGCTAGACCAACTCCTGGACACCAGTTTCGCCTTGCCCCCAATCTCAAGTTACTTCGTGTAACATCTGCCGTGTTATCTACCCACGACAGTTGGCGTCCACCGTGGGCTTGCGTCCAAGTGTGTCCTCGTCAAGGGAGAAGCTCTGCATGAAAATTGCTTCGTCGATGATTTTAGGTGAAACCTAGAAACAGATTCGTTGGAAGAAATAGAAGGGCCGACCATAGAGAAAGCCGGCGCTGAAGAAGCTGGAGAGCCGGCAATGGAGCAAGGAGCAGCGCGTACAGGGGTCAACATCACCATTGCCCTTGCGCGCCGATCGGATCTGCTCCATCGAGCGATTCGAATTGCACAAGACGACTTCCGCAAGGCAGTAATTTCGCCGCCGGCCAGGTGATCCGTGCGGGACTATGATTCCGGGTCAGGTTGTATCCCGGCTAGTGGTTCAAAAATCAATTGCGACAAATCTAATCTAGTACGAATCAAGTCCTAAGGAAAGGGCAACAAGGAGTCAATCAGTAGTGTGCTACATGGAGACCAAGTCAAGGTGGCTAGGGCTCAAACCCGCCATGCAAAGGCGTACGTATCCTGTATCCAGCAAAAGAAAAGTAGAGAAAGAAAAGGGTGCACAGCTTCACGTGCAACGATCCTAGATAAGAAAGAAGAGAAACAGAGGAGAATAAAAAATACGTGGTTGGTTCAATCCATCACCCGTATCAACGACGACCTGGCCACAAGCCGGCTCCATACAACCATCGGCGACTCAGATAGCAGGCGTTGGAGGAACCGGAGAGCCGGTAAGCGGATGACAGAATCAAAAAACCACGGTCGAGTTCTAAAGCACGAGCCGGGAACAGACAAGAGGAGCAGATCGATCAGTCAAAGGAGCCAGCAGTTGTTTGCATACACGTAGTCTCCAGCCGGGTTAAATCCCAACGAGTAGAAAAGGAAAGAGATCTGACGAGCAATCAGAGGAAAGTGGTATGTGAGCTGAGAGAAAAGGAAAGAGGAAGGAAAAAGGCGAGCGTGTTCAAATCGATTAGCAAATTAACATAAGCCGGGCCAAGTACCGAGGAAAAAAGAAAGTCAACAGCCTGTCGGCCGGGTTAGGGGCATAGTCGATTGCGAGTCTGAGTCAGAGTCTAGCACGGCCGGCAGGAAAAGTTCAAACAGCAAATTAGATGGAGCAAGGTAGTATCGAGGAAAAAAGAAAAGGAACCGACGAGCAAGATTGATACGCTGGTGTGCGTATGTGCAAAAAAGAAAAGCAAGTCGAGTGCAACTAGTACTCAAGGTGGATAAATCAAATGGTGAGAGACATGGTTTCCAGGCTAGGGAAGAAAGAAAAGAAATAAAAGAAGGAATTCGTGTGATTGGTGCCGTGGCTGGTCTAGCGAGAATATCGTGACCGTCTACGACCCGGCTGTGGATCAGCTTCAACAATCATCTACGACCCGGTCAGCTTCGGATGTCTTCTGATGACCCGGCTGCCGGCCGGCTCATGCAGCGACGCAGTCATCTCCAACCTTGTCGCGGCCGACCTTGATGGTCACCTCGTCATCGCAGTACAACAAAACAAGCTAAGTCATATTTAAATTTCGTATTTTATTTATTCAGTCAATTAAATCTGTCGTCTATGAGTCAATCCCTGCAGCTAAATATCTTGTTTATGAGGAAATTGCAAAGATCATCCAAAGGATTGTGAGCCACTTTTTGAAAGTCGAGTTATTTATTGCTTGCAAATGGATTTATCAAAGTCGAGTTATTTATCGCTCGCAAATGGATTTATCAAAGTCGAGTTATTTATTGCTTGCAAATGGATTTATCAAAGTCGAGTTATTTATCGCTCGCAATGGATTTCTTAAAGTCGAGCTATCTATCGTTTGCAAATGGATTTATCAAACTCGAGCTATATATTACTCGCAACGGATTTTTGGATAGCAAGGTTGCCATTAAAACGCCATCATCACGTTTCGGCTTAATCGTCGATCTTCGGATTATAAGGCATCAACGTCAAGAACGTTCAAATAAGCTAAGCCATATTATTATCTAAAGCTTTATTATTTGCCGCCGTCGGTTGTTGGGTTGAAGACATGGATCCTACCACTTCACGGACGCACGTGAAGATGTTCGGGTTACAAACACTGAACCACACGTGGAACCTATTGGAGGAAAATCCATGAAACATCTCCCAGCTTCAATTATTTGCAACAAAAAATTAGCTTAGCCCAAGAGTGCTACGCAATTTCGGTTAGCGTGCCGAAGAGTGCATCATATCAGTATATGGATCAATGGGGTAATGTGCACAGTTAAGCCTTTACTTTATAAACAGCGATCCAGGTCTTGGGGGCTCTTACTTGAATAGTCTGTAGCTGCAATCCCAAGACCCGGCTTTTATGCCACCAGTTTTATTCTTGATTATCTTACTGTTGAGTTGATGCGACTCGCAATTATATGGCCTGATTGCTCGCCTGAAATTCAATCAACCATGATGCCCAAGGAGACTTGGTTTGACCCTGTTTTTATCAGAGAGGTTGCGACAGGTATCCATGCGAAAGCCAACTCACAGTTAAAGAAATTAAAAGGGTCATCTAAACCAAAGACAGACATATATCTCGAGGCAAAAGTTCACATGATTCAAGCAAATTCTCAGGGTGTACATACACCATCCCGATAGATATTCAGAAGTTATTAATTTATTACAAGCTCATCATGCTGAATAGTATTATTTTATGCAGAAGGCAAAAATATATGCAGGATCAATCTATAACCCGGCAGCAGAAACAGGGTCATCTTTATTGACTTTCGCCAGGTCTGATCAGAGATAAGATTTAAGAATTGCCCAGTTTGCCAGGCAAAGATATAAATTACATGCACTCGCCGTTCATAGAGCGAGGCATCTTCAAGTTTGAAAAATTTCTTGCAAAGGATGAACGTGATCTTGTTTCCAGTGAGAGAGAATAAAGTCGGGTGTTATTAGTACTCGGGCAAATCAATCAAAGGAAAAAAGAACGGAAATAGTTGTTGGTTTTCGAAAATTGTGTCTGTCTGGCTCAGCAATCATCAAGCGAACAGAAAAAGAAAAGCCGGGTGCTGTTAGTAATCTGCTTAAAGCAAGAAGTTCAAGTTTGAAGATAGGGCAGACTGGCAGCAATTTGTGCACGTATAGCACAGCAGCGGGTCGCTTGTTCGAAGGATCCGGCAGCATCACGGGTCTCACGTTGTTTGATTCTGGTCCATTGTTGCATGGTTGCTACTAAGTCTGAATCGGGAAAAGTTCTAGGCTGGTTATCACGTGAGGAGGAAAGAAAATAAGAAGTGTTTATGATTTGAACAAGGTACGTAGAAAAATCAATATTGCATGTGCATACAGCTCCAGGAAGTTCACGTGAACAAACACAGCAAGAAGAAGAAATCGGAACGGCTTAATCGCTGCGACTGATCAGCCGACTTAGACTCACCGGCACAATATGCAGACAGATGAGAAGAAATCTTGAGCCAGGCCACACACGGGCTCTTCGTCGAAAAATGCTCGCGCATGAATGGCGATCCACCGGAGTTCTATATTGGGATGATGGCCAGAAGGACAACCCGCTGATGCTTCAATCCGGGTTAGCTTGGTTTTCTGCAAGGTCGCATACAACTCGGTAATCATTCAATAGAAGAAGAGATAAAAATAAGCCGGATGCTATTAGTGTTTGTGCAAGTCAAGCGAAGCTAGAGAAATAAGAGGCGAAACATCTTGGTCGTCAGTTTTGATGCATGCAAGTTCGTGTGCAGTTAACTCAAGATCCAAGAGAAAAAAAAAGCCGCCTGGTCATATGTACATGCATGCATGCGTGTCAGGAAAGAGAGAAAAGGAGAAACACAACCCGGATGGTACTGGTATGGTGGTACCTTTACAATTCAATAAAGAGAGAAAGAAAAGAAAAGGAGCAGCCGGCTTACGAAAGATTATGCATGTCCGTCTCAGCCTGGTCTCAACACTGCCGGCACAGAATGGCCGGGTCTTCATCATTTGTGTCCACGGCCGACTTTGCCAGTGCTGTGATCAATCTCCAGATATGAGTAGCTGTATTTGAACTTAAAAGACAAGAGTTGAAATATTCTAAGGTGATATAAATATTGAAGAACAAGCTCCGAGCTTGCAGACGTACACCTCGAAGCTTGGGGGTTATAATGCTTCAAATTTTATTAGGTTACAAAAGGAAAAGTGTGAGTCCCGAGTTGCTGAAGGCAAGCTAACCTGGAACTTGTGGGCTATACAATCGAGTTTTTATCAGAGATGTTTTGAGTGGAGTCCCAGGTGGCTGTGGACAGCTAACCCGGCACTTGGGGGCTACACTAGTCAAAAGTTTATCAAAGGCAAATTATCAAAGTCCCAGGTGGCTGTGGACAGCTAACCCGGCACTTGGGGCTACACAGTTTGAAGCTAAATTTTTTTCGAAGTGATTGACAAACAAGAAAGTCCCAAGTCGCTGCAAGCAGGCAACCCGGCACTTGGGGGGTTACAGTATTTGAAGTTCAAATTTCTATCAAAAGTACAAGATGTAAAAGTCCCAGGTCGCTGCAGGCATGCAACCCGACACTTGGGGGCTACACGGTTCGAAGTTTTATATTCATTCATCAAGCACCAAGTTATCGCGAGGTGATAAACTCGGAGCTTGGGGGGCTACAGGTTATATACACGAGAAAAATTGAGGTTAATATTCTTGAGAACCGGTAAAGCTGGAGGTATTCGCGCTGGGTCTTCAAAATCCAGGTCTTGAAAGACAGCCTCCATGTGTGTAGGCTCCATCAAGTCCGGACCGTAGGAACCTGGAGCATCCTTCAGCACAGCCTCTGTATGAGTAGGCTCTATAAAAAACCGGGTTAGAGGACCACGAAAGAAAATGTGGAAATATTCCTGGCAGTATTTACGGGATGTTCTTGAGATAAACCTGGAGGCATATGAACCCAGGAGGAAAATGTCTGGTTATAAAATGGACCGCCAAAATGAGCTGGCCTAACAAGTATAACCCGGGTTTTATCCCTTTATATAGTTATTTGTTTTATTTCAGGAGTTTAACCTGGATGATTGAGTTCCCTGCTTCACCTCAAACATGATGCCTAAAATCAAGATTATGAAGGAGAGCAAGACAAGCCCGAATCCAGCTTAAACTTGGGGGCTACTGATGGGGGAATCATAACCCAGTATGCCCATGAAGAGCGAAGCGTAACCCGTCAGGCAGGAGGCTTGGCTAGGTTACCTCACACCCCACATGGGCTGGGTTACACTTGGGCCAGCAGGCTCATTCAGACCCGGCCAAGATGATGACCCGGCTAAGGACATGACCCGGCCAGGGAGATGACCCGGCCAGAGGCAGACCCGGCCAGGAGGCAGACCCGGTTTCAGGAGTCAGACCCGGCCAGGAGGCAGACCCAGTTTCAGGAGGCAGACCCGGTTTCAGGACAACCTGGCACCAAGAGGGGTCTCGAAAGATGTCATAGAAGGAAGATTCTGGAAAACCCGGAATCCTTGTACAAGTTGGAGACTTAAGACTTGGAGATCACGAAGGACCTAGACTAGGACTCTTATTTCAGGTATAACCCAGTTTTTACCTTGTACGACTAGGAGACCTGGCCATCTATATAAGCAGTCTCCTAGGTCATAGATAGACAGATTCGAGAGAAAAGAGATAGGCGGAATAAGATAGACAAAATAGAGAGAGCTCCAGAGAGAGAGCTCCCACACCGGAATCATCCAAACCCGCGCGATCGCCATTGGCGCACCATGTAATCTGTTATCATATAGTGATTTATAGCAGGACGTAGGGATCCTCCACCGAGGGGACCTGAACCTGGGTAAAAAACATCTTCTCCCTCGTAGAGCTAGACCAACTCCTGGACACCAGTTTCGCCTTGCCCCCAATCTCAAGTTACTTCATGTAACATCTGCCGTGTTATCTACCCCACGACAAGCACGCCCTCCCGGAGGACGATCACGACGCCGAGCGGGTGGCTCGTCAAGCCAAGCTCTACGTCATGATCGACGGCGAGCTCTACCGGCGACGGACAACGGAGTCAATCTCCGCTGCATCCCTCAAGAACAAGGCCAAGTACTGCTACGGGACATCCACGAAGGCACATGTTCAAGTCATGTGGCATCAAGATCACTGGCGGGTAAAGTTTTTCGTCACGGGTTCTACTGGCCAACAGTCCTCAGTGATGCCGAGCAGCTAGTCAAGACCTGTGAGGCCTGCCAGTACTATGCGAAGAACATACATCAGCCGGCGCAAGCTCTGCAGCCAATTCCAATCTCCTGGCCGTTCACGGTCTGGGGGCTGGACATCATGGGGAAGATACCGAAGTCTGTCGGGGGCCATGAATACCTTTTCGTGGCCATCGACAAGTTCACAAAGTGGGTGGAAGTGATGCCAGTACCAAGACAGACAGCTCAAGCAGCCATCAAGTTCATTGAAGGGATCATGTACCGCTTCGGAGTACCCAACAGAATCATAACGGACAATGGCTCTCTGTTCACAAGCCGATCCTTCCTCAATTTCTGTGAAGAGCTGGGAATCAAGGTGTGTTTTGCCTCGGTGTCCTACCCAAGGTGCAATGGGCAAGTGGAGCGAGCCAATGCGGAGGTCCTAAAGGGTTTGAAGACCAAGGCATTTGACAAGTTAGAAGACAAGGGCAAGAACTGGATTGAGCATCTACCAAGTGTCTTGTGGTCCCTCAGAACCACACCAAGCAGAGCCACTCAAGAAACACCATTCTTCCTTGTCTATGGAGCAGAAGCCATCTTGCCAACAGAGCTCAGGCATGGATCCCCTGGGTACTCGCCTATGATGAAGACGCACAAGCTGAGAGGAGGGTTGTGTAGGAAATATGCCCGAGAGGCAATCATAGAGATGATGATATTTCGATGTATCCATGATTTATAATAATGTGCCTTGAATAATGTCTTTGTATTGATTGGCAAGTACGTGTCTTGTTTGTGAAACTCATTACTTGTATGGTTATTCTAAAATGTCCCTGGTCGGAGTTCATGTGAGGACACACTTGAATATTAGACTAGCACATGTATTAGTTGATGACTATGTTTCACAAGTCATAGACATGGAGATGTCAAACCAATAATGTGGACTTATGTTGAACATAGAGTTGGACTGACCCACCATGAGACGATGCAACAACGTTCATAGTTCTCTCTCTACTCGATGTGTATGCCTTGTCCCTAGACCTGAGATTGTCGTATACGAGATGTGAATCGACCTACTTTGGGGCTATCAACGCTACACCGTGAAAGGGTAGCATAAAGGTAGCTTACGGGTTTGTCGTGAAACATGCTGCGGAGCATAGTCAGTCAAGATGGGATTTGCCCCTCTCTTCTTGAGAGAGATATTTCTCTGGGCCCCTCGAGTGATCGGATCCAGAAATGCATGGCCGTGCTACATAAGGTTAATGGTTAACCTAGTATGGGATTCCGAATCACAGGATCGAGAAAGAGAGGTCAGCTGGAGGCTTGACCTAATATCGTGAGGCAAAGGGAATGGCATAAACATTGTGATGGTTCGTCCGATACGATCTTTATGTGCGTTTGGGAGTTGGCACGTTTTGCTAGAAGCCGCTACCAACTATTGGCCGAGTAGGTGTACTCGTGTCATGTCTAAACGTGCGTGAACCTATAGGGTCACACACTTAAGGCAGTGAAGGCAGAATTCGGATTGGATCCGAGTTGGGCTGGAATAGACTCCAGAATGGGCTTCGGTTGAGGCAGCCCAATATGGGGAGGTCTATATAAGGAGAGGAGGCTGGACGTTTTAGGGTTGCCCAATTCCGCACCACAATCCACCCAGCCACCGTCTCACCACGCCCCTGCCGCCCGCGCGGACCTAGCAGTCCGGCGAGCGGCGCCTCCACGCCGTACGTGTGGATACCGATAGAGGTGCTGCACTTGGAGCACTTGGACGAGCCGCCGAGAGGAGCTGTTCGTGGGAGCTGTTCGTGGGAGCGACTGGATCGGAGAGGATTGTACGTCTACCCTGCCCCGACTCGCTTCACCGACTTCGGCACGGCACAGCGCGTCTAGTGGTAATCCCGTGATCTATAACTGCAGCAGTTCCTTGGATGTCGCGGTAGAAAATTTTGATTTGCGCTAGTGTAGCCTACACGCGACCCTACAGTGGTATCAGAGCCGATGCTGCCTCGTTATAGGTTCGGATCATTTGCATATGTGATATGTAGATGGGGTAAGGCCGATGTGATCGGCAGTCTGTTGTAAATGTCTTGATCTGTGATCTGATTTCCGTGATCGTGTTGCAAGAGGTCGTCGAACGACTTACCCCTACCGGTCGGTTTCCGCCATCGGGGTAGACTGTGACACGTAAATCCAACAGCAGCACGCGAAGATCAATTGGATTGGTCGAATCGGAATTTAGATCATATTCATGGTGCATGAGATGCGCGGGGTGATAGATCGGATCTATCGCCGGTAACAGGTAATCTGCCAAAACGAACAGTTTCCGGTAATACGGCTGTAACTTTTGCAGACGACCTCGGATCGAGAAAAGTCTGAATAAAAGTTGTAGATCTTTTTATTTTACTTCGAAAAACCGGATCAATTGAAGAGGGTCAAATTTAGATTTGGCAAATTCGATTGATAAAAGCAAGTTTTAGGGGTTGCAAGTTTCGGCGTTAGAACGTCTAACTCGTTTTTGCAGATTTGTGTTTTGTGACCAGTATGGCCCATGTGTATGTGATGCATGTGTGTAATTTTTCATGACCTGCGTGTCGTGAGTATGTCAACACGGCAGGAGCCAGATGTGTTGTCACTTATTGTATTAACGGCCTGCGTGCCGACTTGTGATGATCCCACACCATGTAATTTACATTACTAGCTGTTAGGCGTAATAGCTTGTAATAGTTCTTGGAGGACTCATCACTCGGAGGGATGGCGCACATGGACCATGGAGATGGAGATCACCATGGTGGACAGGTTCTATGGAGATGGAGATCACCATGAGAAACGGGCCATACTGTGTCACAACTATGTGATTGTTATTCCTTTGTTTTACTCCTATGCATGTTAGATTCGTGGAAGTAGAACGATCCCTCACAAATGTTAAGTTAACATGCCCCCCAACTAAACCTTGCACCATCCCATGTCTTCTACGATCGATGGTGGGCCTATGACAGTAGGGTGCCATCGGTTTTCGTTGACTAGATGGGTTTGTATCGGATACTTACACGCATAAGAGTTGGTTAGCTCAACAAGGTAATCTTAACGGTTAAGCGCCTTGGGGCATAAAGGTTGGCGTTTTGACATAGAGATGTCACCCAACAACAAGAGTCATATGTGATATGATTAGCAAAGTGTTGCTTACCGAACTACCTCGTTTTCTAGCGGTGAAGCGTCCGGCTCACTAGGAGACTTGTTCGTTGTGGATCTTGAATCACTAAGTATCAACAGAGGGATGTTGGTTTTAGTGGGAGTAGACCATATTAAATTGTTTAATGTTTTACTCTATCATGGATTTTTGTCTTAGTATTTTGCATGTTTTCTGTTGTAGATCAATGGCACGTAACCAACCCACCCCTTTTGCTTTGCGTTCCATCCTTGAGAAAGAAAAGTTAACTGGAACAAACTATTCGGATTGGATCCGGAATCTGAGAATTGTTCTCAGGGCTGATAAGAAGGAAAGTGTTCTGGATACCCCAATCCCAGATGAACCTCTTGACACCGACACTGCTGCCATTAGGGCTGCCTACAAGAGAGCATGTGATGAGTCTCTTGAGGTTAGCTGCCTTATGCTTGCTTGCATGGAACCCGACCTTCAAAAGCAGTTTGATGGTCAGGAAGCGTACGATATGATCGTTGCGCTTAAGGACATGTTCCAGACCCAGGCCAGGACTGAAAGGTTCAATGTCGCTAAGGCCTTTGGTGAATGCAAGCTAGCTGAAGGGCAGCAGTAGGCCCGCACGTGATCAAGATGCTTGGTTACGCGCAGACTTTGGACAAACTTGGTTTTCCATTGGGCCGAGAGTTGGCCACTGATTTTATTTTAGCGTCGCTTCCAGCCAGCTATGGGCATTTCATTTCGAACTACCATATGCATGGGGTGGAGAAGGACCTTAATGAACTTTGTGGAATGCTCAAGACGGCAGAATGTGACATTAAGAAGTGTGCAGGGCATGGCCAAGTGTTGGCTGTGCAGAACAAGCCTAGCTTCAAGAAGCATGGCAAGTCCAAGGCAAAAGGAAAAGCTAAAGATGTGATCTCTAAGCCAAAGCCTAAGCCTAAGGATGGACCTAAACCTGACACAGAATGTTACTACTGCCATGAGTCTGGACACTGGAAGAGAAACTGCAGCAAGTACCTTGCTTCTTTGAAGAAGAGTGGGAGTAAGACTTCTAGCTCAGGTACGCTTGTGGTTAATGTTATAGACATTTTTCTCGCTGACTCCATTATTAACTCTTGGGTATTTGATACCGGATCGGTTGCTCACATTTGCAAATCGATGCAGGGGCTAGTAAGGAGTAGAAGCGTGAGACAAGGAGAAGTTGATCTTCGCGTCGGAAATAATGCAAAGGTTGCTGCGTTGTCCGTTGGCGTCATGCAACTGCACCTCCCTTCAGGATTTTTATGGAATTGAATAATTGTTATTATGTTCCAGCTTTAAGTCGAAACATTATTTCTCCTTCATGTTTGATGCGAGATGGTTATTCATTTGCGAGTAAAAACAATGGTTGTTCTATCTCTAAGAATGATATGTTTGTGGCTTTTGCTTCCATTGTGAATGGGTTGTTTATTTTGAATCCTGATGATGTTCATGATGATGAGCAAGTTTATAACATAAGTGCTAAAAGGCTTCGGCCTAATGATTTGAATCCCACCTATGTTTGGCATTGTCGTTTGGGTCATATAAGTGAAAAGCGCATGAAGAAACTCCATTCTGATGGACTTCTAACTTCGTTTGATTTTGAATCATACGAGACATGTGAAGCTTGTTTGCTTGGGAAGATGACCAAGTCGCCTTTCAATGGTTCTCCTGAAAGGGCGAGACTTACTGGAACTAATACATACTGATGTATGTGGACCAATGAGCACGACCGCTAGAGGTGGTTTTCACTACTTCATAACTTTCACTGATGACTTTAGTAGATATGGATATGTCTACCTAATGAGGCATAAGTCTGAAACTTTTGAAAAGTTCAAAGAGTTCCAGAATGAAGTAGAGAATCAACGTGGCAAGAAAATTAAGGCTCTACGATCAGATCGTGGAGGAGAATATTTGAGTCACGAATTTAGCAATCATCTGAAGAGTTGCGGAATTGTTCCTCAACTTACGCCGCCCGGAACGCCTCAAAGAAACGGGGTTTCCGAACGACGTAATCGACTTTGTTGGACATGGTTCGATCAATGATGAGCCAGTCAGATCTACCATTATCGTTTTGGGGTTTCGCTCTAGAAACAGCAGCTCACACACTAAATAGGGTACCATCTAAATCCGTAGTTAAGACACCATATGAGATGTGGAATGGGAAGAGTCCCAAGTTGTCTTTTCTAAAGATTTGGGGCTGTGATGCGTTTGTCAAGCGACTTCAGTCGGACAAGCTCACACCCAAGTCGGATAAATGCATATTCGTAGGATACCCCAAGGAAACCTTGGGATATTACTTCTACAACCGAGAAGAGGGCAAAGTGTTTGTCGCTCGAAGCGGTGTTTTCTTAGAGAAAGAGTTTCTCAAGAAGGAAACAAGTGGAAAGACGGTGCTGCTTGAAGAAGTTCAAGTTGAGCCTAGGGGAGGACTCAATGGGTGATGCCATCATGGCAGAACGAGTTGAGGAACCCGTGGCAAAGAACACCAGCACTACGAAGGTCAGAAAGGATTCGCAATCGCGAGAAATATTATTGATAGACAATGATACGCGTGAAATATTATTGTTGGACAATGATGAACCTTCGACCTATGCGGAAGCAATGATGGACCTAGACTCTGAGAAATGGCAAAGTGCCATGAGATCCGAAATAGATTCCATGGATGAAAATCAAGTTTGGAACTTGGTTGACCTGCCTGATGGTCATAGGACCATCGAGTGCAAATGGATCTATAAGAAGAAGATTGATATGGATGGAAATGTTCACATCTATAAAGCTCGACTTGTTGCAAAAGGTTTTCGACAAGTTCAAGGAGTTGACTACGAGGAGACTTCTCGCCCGTAGTGATGCTTAAATCTATTCGGATAATTCTAGCTATTGCTGCATATTTTGACTATGAGATATGGCAAATGGATGTCAAGACAGCTTTCCTGAATGGAAACCTTGCCGAGGACGTGTATATGATGCAGCCCGAGGGTTTTGTCGATCCTAAAAATGCTGGAAAGGTTTGCAAACTTCGAAAGTCCATTTATGGACTGAAGCAAGCATCTCGGAGTTGGAATATTCGTTTTGATGAAGTAGTCCAAGGATTTGGCTTCACCAAAATCGAATCAGAGTCTTGTGTTTACAAGAAAGATAGTGGGAGCTCGCTCGTATTTCTAATCTTGTATGTGGATGACATACTGCTGATTGGAAATGACATTCCTATGCTTGAATCCGTAAAGACTTCGTTGAAGAATAGTTTTTCAATGAAGGACTTAGGAGAAGCAGCATATATTCTGGGAATTAAGATCTATAGAGATAGATCGAAGAGGCTAATAGGATTAAGCCAGAGTACATACCTTGACAAGGTGCTAAAACGTTTCGGCATGGAAGAGGCTAAGAAAGGGTTCTTGCCTATGTCACATGGTATAAACCTTAGCAAGACTCAGTGTCCTTCGACTACTGATGAGCGAGAGCGCATGAAAAATATCAAATATGCTTCGGCAATTGGATCTATCATGTATGCTATGATTTGTACTCGCCCAGATATTTCTTATGCTCTAAGTGTTACGAGCAGGTACCAAGCTGATCCCGGTGAGAGTCACTGGACAGCGGTAAAGAATATCCTTAAGTACTTGAAAAGGACTAAGGATATGTTCCTAGTTTACGGAGGTGAGGAGGAGCTCGTTGTAAATGGTTACACCGATGCTAGTTTCCAAACGATGTGGATGATTCCAAGTCGCAATCGGGCTATGTGTTCACGTTGAACGGTGGGGCGGTTGCTGGAAGAGTTCCAAGCAGGACACAGTTGCTCATTCTACAATGGAGGCCGAGTATTATGCTGCGGCAGAAGCTAGCATGGAAAGTGTTTGGATGAAAATGTTCCTTACTGATCTTGGTGTTGTCCCTAGTGCGTCCAGTCCAGTGGATCTCTACTGTGACAACAGTGGAACCATTGCGATAGCAAAGGAGCCAAGGAATCACCAGAAGACCAAACACTTCATGCGGCGGTTTCATCTCATTCGGCAGTACATCGAACGAGGCGAAATAAACTTATGCAAAATACATACGGATCTGAATGTGGCTGATCCGTTGACAAAGCCTCTCACAGAAGAATCATGATAAGCACACAAGAGCTATGGGTATTAGATATCTTCTAGATTGACTCTAGTGCAAGTGGGAGACTGTAGGAAATATGCCCAAGAGGCAATCATAGAGATGATGATATTTCAATGTATCCATGATTTTATAATGTGCCTTGAATAATGTCTTGTATTGATTGGCAGTGACTTGTCTGTGAAACTCATTACTTGTATGGTTATTCTAAATATGTCCCTAGTCGGAGTTCATGTGAGGACACACTTGAATATTAGACTAGCACATGTATTAGTAGATGACTATGTTTCACAAGTCATAGACATGGAGATGTCAAACTAATAATGTGGACTTATGTTGTGAACATAGAGTTGGGCTGACCCACCTTGAGACAATGAAGCAACGTTCATAGTCTCTCTCTACACGATGTGTTTGCTTTGTCCCTAGACCTGAGATTGTCGTATGTACTTGAGATGTGAATTGACCTACTTTGGGGCTATCCAACGCTACACCGTGAAAGGGTAGCCATAAAGGTAGCTTACGGGTTTGTCATGAAACATGCTGCAAGGCATAGTCAGTCAAGATGGGATTTGCCCCTCTCTACTTGAGAGAGATATTTCTCTGGGCCCCTCGAGTGATCGGATCCAGAAATGCATGGCCGTGCTACATAAGGTTAATGGTTAACCTAGTATGGGATTCCGAATCACAGGATCGAGAAAGAGAGGTCAGCTGGAGGCTTGACCTAATATCGTGAGGCAAAGGGAATGGCATAAACATTGTGATGGTTCGTCCGATACGATCTTTATGTGCGTTTGGGAGTTGGCACGTTTTGCTAGAAGCCGCTACCAACTATTGGCCGAGTAGGTGTACTCGTGTCATGTCTAAACGTGCGTGAACCTATAGGGTCACACACTTAAGGCAGTGAAGGCAGAATTCGGATTGGATCCGAGTTGGGCTGGAATAGACTCCAGAATGGGCTTCGGTTGAGGCAGCCCAATATGGGGAGGTCTATATAAGGAGAGGAGGCTGGACGTTTTAGGGTTGCCCAATTCCGCACCACAATCCACCCAGCCACCGTCTCACCACGCATCTGCCGCCCGCGCGGACCTAGCAGTCCGGCGAGCGGCGCCTCCACGCCGTACGTGTGGATACCGATAGAGGTGCTGCACTTGGAGCACTTGGACGAGCCGCCGAGAGGAGCTGTTCGTGGGAGCGAATGGATCGGAGAGGATTGTACGTCTACCCTGCCCCGACTCGCTTCACCGACTTCGGCATGGCACAGCACGTCTAGTGGTAATCCCGTGATCTATAACTGCAGCAGTTCCTTGGATGTCGCGGTAGAAAATTTTGATTTGCGCTAGTGTAGCCTACACGCGTTCCTACAGGTTGATGACATCAACTTCCTGGAAGAGGTGTGGTGTCGAGCTTCTTTACGGTCTGCTCGATACCAGCAAGGGCTCCGCCGCTATCATGATCGCCATATCCGTTCACGGGTACTGGAACCCGGAGACCTGGTTCTCCGCAAGAAGCAGAAGCTTGATAACATGAACAAGTTATCGTCCAAGTGGGAAGGAACTTATCGGGTGACGCATACCCTGAGACCCGGAGCTGTTTATCTGGAGGACGAGAAAGGCAGGCCGGAGGGCAACGCCTGGAACATCGAGAATCTCCGGAAATTCTACCCCTGAATACAAACATGAATCGCAGATAGTTCGAGTCAACTAAGCACGCCCAAGGGGCTAGTGTTCTGTATAAGGGTGTAAGAATCGTCGCCAAGGAATAAAAGATAAGTTTTTCAATTCCGTGAGCCTCTCTTGTTGTCGTGAAGTGTGTTATCCGTAACAACCCCAAGCAGGGGGCTGACATGGTGCCGGTGGCTGACAGGTCGAGCGCGAGTAGCCTATCAGTAGGCGCTGCCACCTGATCGTGCCGTACTGCCGCGGTAAGAAGTGGAACGGGCAGTGCTGTGTTTTAAAGAACATAAACACAGAAATGCACATTCAACTTTGCTTGCGGGTTGCTCTGGATGAAACACTTTCACGACATGTAAGGGAGGGTCCATTCTTTTCCTACTGAAAGTGTGTTATGTGTAGCGCCTCTCCCGGGACAGGAATGGATGCAGAAGAGCGGCTCAGGAGCTGGGTACCCGGGAAGGACAGAGCAGATCAAGAGCACGGCAAAAATCAGCTAAGTCTTTGCATGTGCATCTTGCATTCTAGGCATAATATCTCACTCGGAGTCAATATACCACCAACCTGCGCATGCTTGACAGTTGATGAGAACCTTTGCGGGGGTAATGCGTCCTCCCCGGTGAACGGTCAGATTTCCCTTCTGGCCTAGTACCCGTGGCTGTGGAGTGGACTCCCGGAAGGCATAGTGCTCTTAGGGGTGCTGCTACCGGTACAGGCGGTTAGAGTACTTGTCACCTAAGAGATCTCCTCTGAAAACTTGACGGCGCGTTAGTGCAAGGGGAGGTTTGGGAAATGACCCCGGGAGTTGAGCCCTAGGATTGCATTCATCTGAACTTACATTCTGAATTTACAATTCTGAGTTACATTCAGTTGAAGCTTTCCCTGGATACATATCTAGTCTATGCTACTAAGGCCAGCTCAGAGCTCCTGGCGGCGCAGATCTGTCTTCTGTTTTATTGCCTGCCGGGTGAACTCCAGACTCTCGGGGACGCCTGGGATGAAGGAGGGCATTCGCGCGGGATCTTCAGGGGTCCCACGGGCCGGGGAACTTCCGGGCAAACCCCGGCACATGCTGGCTGCAGAGGAGGTGCACGTGGTCCACGAACTTATCCATGATGTCTTCCTCATCCTGTACGAAGGGAAGAAATCGAGTCAAGGCGCAGGATCTTCCCAAGGGTCGTATTGCCAGAACCTAGGCAACCTTACCTTGAAGTCATCGTCAAGGTCACAGAGGAGGCGGATCAATCTCTGATAGCCTGCGGCCTCCTTCCACAGCTCCATCTTGATGGTGTCCTTCCGGGTCGCCAGCGCCACCGACGCTTCCATGGCAGCAGAACCGGCGATGTTTCCCACCGCGGGGAAAACCAAGGAGACCCGAGGGCGAGGAACGACCTCGTCCTTTCCGGTGGCTCGGGCTCCAGCTTCGCTGGGTGCCTCGCCGCTCCTCGGAAGACGGACTCCGCCGTCGACACGTCGGACAAGGCCCTCTCTGCTTCGCCAGACATTGTTCTGCGGGGCATGGAGAGGCAAGGGAAGAAGAGGAGCGGAACAAGGCGAGAAGATGTGTCAAAGGGGTTGGAGTCTGGAAGGTCTTTTATAGGCCTCCCACGCTCCACCTACCCCTTGGCGCTACGGCTGCTGCAGTAATGGGAGCGCGTTTTGCAAAAAACTCGTTCACATTCACACGAGCACGACATGAAGACAAGGAGGAAACAAGATCTTCTTCATTTACATGGACTACAAGGGGACGATCTTTTTTACAAAAAAAAGGTTGGTTCCCATCGAGCAAGCAGCACCGCCGTACAATGGAAGACGCTACTTCCAGAAGTACGTCGTCAAGGCCGCCGAGGAGGAGGTCAACGAGATCTCCACGGCGCCTGTCCGAAGCTCCTCGCCTTCAGGAAGACGAGCTCCCCTCGACCTTGATGTCAGATGAGTTTTCCTCATCTTCATCCTCTTCATAGGAGCTCGAACCGCCGCTGCTGCTCTCCATGCAGCACTCCACACGTCCGCCATCGACACCAAAGATCTTCACGGAGAGCGTCGCATCTCCGTCGTATCGGAACGCCAAGCATTGCCCCCGGGACAGGCGGCGGGCACGGGAGAATGACTTCCACCCCGGACCCAGAAGCATGGCGCCTTCAGTGGTGCGCTCCGCCATGGCCCAGGAGGGGCCATTGGGGCAGCCTTCCACTTGCAGCCAGAAGCCGGAGGGTCCGATGTCCTCCGTCGCCATCGCGAAGGAATCCGGCAGGAGAAGCCGGCTGCGAGGCCTGTGGTTCAGATCCACGATGAACTCGAACGGCGCGAAGCTGGTATGAACCATGCTCCTAGGAGGGGGAGCAGCGGTGCCGCGGCCTCCACGGCCGCCGCGACCGTGAATCCCACAACCTCGCGGAACAGCTTGACCACGAGTGGAGGGGCCACTCTCCGCAGCAGCTGAAGAAGAACGAGGGCGCCCAACTCCTCTCCTCGCTCTCGCCATTGGCGCTGGCAGCTTGTGAGGAGGCCTGGAGTTGGACTGAGGAAGAAGATGAATGAAAGAGCCAGGGGTGTGCCTCGCTTTTATAGCCACGTCGGCGCCTCTGTCAGGCGTCTCCTCGGTTCTTCCGTTATTGGGAATCGAGGGGGCCACCGCAGTTACTCCCCTGAGTGGAGTAACTCCAAGACCTTCAAGGCCATCAACGAAGCAGAGCAAGGAAGACCAGGTGCCCGGAGACCCACTTTGACCTATCTTTAGGCCATGGCCCCGGCAGCTGGAGCAAGAGCCGCCGGGACCATGCCCGGGGGCTACTGTCGCAGCAGTGGAACATGGGGTTCCCCTAGTACTGCCAAAGTGGGTCCACCCCATGTGGGCCCAAGATGAAGATGGACAAGACCAAGACTCAAGTCAAGCTGGCGGGTTCACCGTCAGGACACGCATGGCCTACATCGACAAAGGGCTCCGGTCCTGGGGACCTTCCGGGTCCCCGAACCAAGCAAGCAGGCCAGGAAGGACCCGAGAGCCCGAGTTCCCGGCAGGAGGCTAGGCTCCCTCTCGGGTACTTCCCCACGTCCCTGTGGATAAGCTCTCCACCTCACCGCGGAAGACTTGGGAAGCAAGGCGAAGGCAGCGCGGGCGGGAAGCACGTCCCGTGGTGGTGTCAGCTCCTGTCCACCCCAAGGAGGACGCTCCCACCTAACCCAAAGGAGACGCTAGGCTGAGGAGAGGCCACGTCTCCTCCTAAACTAGATGAGGAGGGTCCTTCACCCCGAAGGTCCCTCGCGCCCCTCACGTGACACTGTGGCAACCCCTTAGCCTATAAAAGGAGGACCAAGGCACGGAGGAGGGGAAGGGCGAAAGGAAGACGAACACAAGGTAGAACCAAGGCTCTAGTTCAACCAGAGCAAGACTAGACTAGGGCTGCGAAGGTAGAGGGGAAGGTGATCTCCTCCGGGTCAGGATCTGTCCTTCTTCTACCTACAGCAAAAACCCTTCCGGGTACCCCATCCGGGAGGTTCCATTGTAAGCTACGCTATGAAGAACCCATCAATCCAGAAATGCAGGAGTAGGGCTTTTAGCCTCCGGGCGGCCTGAACCTGGGTAGCTCCTTGTGTCTCTTTGGTTGCATGCTTTGATCGTGGAGAGGAGAGCTTGATCTAGACTCCGCCCAAGAAGACGATTCTCAGCCTCCTTCGCGCCCCGTGCCGAACCTAAAAGGGGGTATCCTATACTCCCGGTGTCCGTGCATCGAGACACGACAGAGGCGGAAATCGACTTCTACATGGCAAGGAAGAAGAAGCAGGCGTCGAAAATTTAGTCAATTTTTTAATCTGAACATTTTTAATTTGAATAATTTTTGACTTTGAATATTTTTTAAATATGAACATTTTTTGAATTTGAGCAAATTTTAAATGTGAACAATTTTCAAATCTGGACATTTTTAAATATGAATAATTTTCGAATTTAAACATTTTCACATTTGAAATTTTTTCATCTAAACATTTTCCAAATCTGATTTTTATCAAAGTTGAACGATTTTCAAAAGTCCTAATAATAATAAAACATAAAAGAAGAAGAAAAAAGCAAGACCCGCCGAATGGGCCGGCCCATTATCAGTCGCCCTTCAGGCGACGAGGGTGACGCTAGCTCGTACCGATGTGGTGGTAATGTTTTCTACTCCATATCAAAATGTAAGATGGTGTATCTTTTTTTGCCCCACATGTTTTTTTTACAGAGATACCGTAGGGAAAAATCCCTACGGTGTAGATTTATATTAATGATGACAGAAAAACCAGAGGTTTTTGGGTACAAGTTTCGGATCTACACTCAGCCAAAAACTTAGGGCGGATGAAAAACAAACAACGGAAGACAAGGAGTACACATGAAGTACAACTAGGTGAAGAGAGCTAAAACCCACTGGATGAGTGGCTGCACCAAGCAGGGCTTAACCCTGTGATGATGGATCAGCAGGTCGTGTTGGAATTGCACTTTCCACCTCGCCAAAGAGGGCTGGAGATCCTTGAAGATGAGATCATTACGAGTTTTCCAAATATTCCAAAGCGCACACACCATCACCTCCATGAAACAAGGCCCTTGGAACGGATGCTTTGCAGCCGAGATGCGAATATAAATTGGGCTAAATCCATCGCACTGAATCCCAATGAAATTCCAGCAAGCCCTTGCAAAAGAGCAATCAAAGAATAAATGATCTCTTGTTTCGACAGCTCCAGAGGAGAAAAGAACACATCCCTGCCCTCCATCAATATGCCAATGCTTGCGAGCCATCAAGTCCTTGGTATTTAGTCTGTCTTTCTGCAGGAGCCAGGCGAACACTCTGAGCTTGGGGGTGAGTCTCGAATTCAGATCGCCTGGAGCGAAGCATCACACTGTAGATGAGAGAATATAAAGTTGTAGAACTTAGCCGAGGTGTATGCGTCACCGCCCCATGGAAAATTCTTGACGTTGGGTTCATTAGGGACAAGGACCTGATCAGCCATGATGTGATCAACCTGTTCGAGCTCATGAAAGGCTTCAGGCGACAGAGGGAGAGTAAAGCGATTCGACAGGTCATCCAACTGGGACATCTCCATAACAGAGGCACCTTCATTCAGAGCAAACGAGAATAGCCTGGGAAACTGATCACAAAGAAGGTGCTGATCGTGCCAGAAATCTTTCCAAAAGAGAGTAGCCTGTCCACTCTTCACAAATGACCTAGTAATGCTCCTGTAGATAGGTATTAACTTGAAAATGTCTTTCCACCAGAAGGATCCCCGAGCTGATTGGGCCTGTGGGGGGAGCTAGGATCATATAATGCCCAAAAAAGTTTCACCCAAGGAATATCTTGCTTACGAAAGAACTTGTGTAACTGCTTTAGCAAAAGAGCAGAATTCTAAATTTCCATATTCATCACACCAAGTCCTCTGTATTTCTTGGGCCGACAGACAAGGGACCAAGAAGCCATTGACTGCACCGTGTTTGTGTCTTCCTCTTTTGCCCATAGGCCATGTCTGCGAATCCGATCGAACAGCTTGATTATCGCCTTGGGGAGCTTCAGTGCACACAGAAAGTGGATTGGAAGAGCAGAAAGGAAAGAGTTAACAAACGTCAGACGGCTACCATAATCCAAAAAACGCACACTAGCATTTAGCCGACGCTCTACATGAACACGATAGGTGACAGATCTTGTACAGAAGGTCTAGATGACCCTAAAGGCAGCCCCAGGTAAGTAAACGGCAGTGAGCCGGTGGCACAACCGAAAGTGTTTGCCAGGATATTTAGTTGCTCAGAATCAATATTAATAGGCATGAGACAGGACTTGGAGTAATTGACATGGAGACCAGTAGCACGTGAGAATGAGTGCAGCAATTCTTTGAGAGCCAGAAGCTGAGACGGGCATGTTTCAAGGATGAGAAGAGTATCATCGGCGTATTGGGCTATAGGAAAGTCAGTTCCAGGTATCGGTAGGGGTGGGTGCAAGACGCCATCAGCCACTAATCGATTGACCATGGACTGCAGCAAATCAGCCCCAGCAACAAAAAGAACTGGAGAGAATGGATCCCCTTGACGGACACCACGTTTACAAGCAAATTTTTTGCCCGGCACGCCATTAAGCAAGACAGAAGAGGTACCCGTGGAGAATATGCAATGAACCCAGTGGATCCATCTATCATCGAATCCCCAACACCTCAAGATTTTAATGATCGCCTCGTGCTCGATCATGTCGAACGCCTTGGTAAAATCGAGTTTCAGGATGACAGCCTCCTTGCGCGCTTGTTTACACTGATGAATATATTCATAGGCCCACCCCACACAATCCTGAATTGTGCGAGTTTTAAGAAACCCATACTGGTTTATATGAACAAGGTCTAGAATTTTCTTTTGTAAGCGATTTGCTAGGAGCTTAGTAAGTAGCTTGAGGCCAGTGTTCAATAGGGAGATGGGACGAAAGTCATTTGGACCCAGCGGAGACTGAACTTTGGGGATTAAGGTGATGAAGGCGTCATTTATACTCTGAAGGTTTACCGACATATTCCAAAAATCGTCACAGAGCCTATAGAAATCATACCGAATGATGGGCCAGCAAACTTTCAAAAAGAGACCCGAACATCCATCCGGCCCAGGAGCTTTATCGTTTGGACATTCAGATACAATAGAATCAATTTCAGCATGTGAAAACGGCACTGATAAAGCCTCCAAGCCAGCAATATGAGGGACAAAGGTGGAGAAATCAAATGATGGGTCAATTGGAACCGACACTCCCAGTCTGTCCTTGAAGGAACTCCATAAAATACCAGCCTTTTCATCATGATCTGTGGCAGAAGAACCATCTGGTCTAGTGAGAGAGGCAATGCAATTATTTCTGTATCGAATGGTTGCCATAGAGTGAAAAAATTGGTATTTTCTCCCCCAAATTTGGCCCATCGGACTGTACATCGTTTCTTCCAATACTCTTGCTTACACTCGAGCAAGAAGAGGAGCTTGCATTTAACAATATTGCGAAAATTCCACTCAGATAAATGCAGGGGTCGCAATTCTTCAAACCCATCTAATCGAAGGATGATCGCATTGCAGTTATCGATCAGATGAGCAATCACCGATATGCTCATGCTCCACTGACGAAGAGCTTTCCTAAGCAGCTTAAGCTTGGCCGAGATGCATCTAGCCGAGTCCCCTGGACAATGTATGTCCCATATACGCTGAACTACGCCCAGGAAGCCAGGGATTTTAACCCAGTGATTCTCAAAACGAAAGACAGAGGCCTTAGGAATACTCGTGCCAATTGACACCACACAAGGCGTATGATCTGATGTAGGGCGAGCGAGCGGTCGAACCGTTGTGTTAGGGAATTTCAGCATCCACGCTGGCGAGGTAAAGAACCAATCCAATTGAACTAGGAGAGGATCCGTTTGCATATTGCTCCAGGTAAACAACGACCTTTGATTGGCAGCTCAATTAGACCGAGGTGACCAATAATTTCATTGAAGGTGGCAATTCCTCCAAATTTGCACCAAGGCGATTGCGACTATCCGTGTAACGATAGAAGTTAAAATCACCTAGCAGAATCCATAACGTGTCATCTGCAATATCTAGGTGAAATAACCAGGCCACGAAATTTTCTCGCTCAATTCCCTCACACGGCCCATAGACATTTACCATAATAAAAGAATCAGCAGAGCTTGTGGAGGTGAAGCTAACGACGATTGCAAAACTTTCTTGTAAAAGGACCTGGCCCAAGAACCTGCTACTGGACCAAATCACGAGAAGCCCCCCAGAAGCCCCATCCGAAGGAATGAATGCAAATTGGTCAAATCGTTTTGGTGCAAAAGATTTAATAAATTTACTATCAAAAACTCAGCACGTTTTGTCTCCTGAAAACACAGAATCAAGGCCGCACTTTCCTCAATCTTATCCCTAACAAGAGGCCATTTGCCCCACATGTATCTAGACATGTTTTAGTTCAATCCCAAACTCGGCGAAGTCACTATTAGCCACTGCTCGGTCCAGACAAATACACACGTTGCACTGCGCATCCTTGCGGTTGGACCATGTAAATTGCGTCCCCAAAAACTCGGGTCGTTCAGACTGCAAGCATCCAAGCAATCACGAAAAAACTCCATTTGAGCATCAGATCTTTCCCTAAGCCCCATAGTGCTCATCACTACATAGGACTTCATTGAAATCTCCACAACATAGCCAAGGACCATTCCATTCTCGGCGTTTGCTCTTTAAAATAAATAAACAAATGGAGAAAATTACAGTTACAACAACTTTTGATAAAAAAAAACTTATGATTCGGCCTTGCATTCAAACCTTGCAATAATATCCCTAGACTAGACAACCAGCCAGACCATGTACAACTCTAGTGTGAACAAGAAACTGTCCCTGTAACGTATGACCCTGAGATGCGCCCCGCACCGGAGGGGTTTCCCAACAAATGCACATATAAGGGCAAAACAAAACAAAGCAAAAAGTAGTGGCCCAAGCAGCATAACGACAAGTGTCAAGAAGAGAAACTAGTTGCACTTCTTGCACTACCGACAATGGGCCACAGGAGAAGACTTTGGTGACAGATTGGCTAAGGCTCTTCACCAGCTTTGCCTCTCACAAGGAAAAAAATTGCGAGCCCAATAATGGCATGACTAAGGCTCCAAAACTCAGATGATACTGACTCGCCACTTGTACACAATCACAGAATGGCAACCTACGAAAAACAAACCACATTCATCACTCGTCACTGTGCAACTGCCTTCTCCAGTTTCTCTTTCTGGATCTCAACTCTTCTTTCTTCAGCATGTTGAGCTATGCCACTAGCAAGAGCCTGGTATCGGAAATCAAGTGTTTGCATGAGGTTTTGGAACCTGGACGGATCAGATGCTTGCAAACCTGTTGCAACGTGAGAAAATTCAGCCGAGAATTCTAGGTACAAAAAAGGAGCATTCTGTAGCAAGATGTCCACTCTACCTTTGACACTTTCAACAAATAAAATGAACGGATCCACCTCATCAATCGGTGACTGCAGCTCCTCGTCATCACTGAAATCATCATCTGAGTCATCATCCTCATCAGCTGGCTGGAAACCTCTAGCCTGCATCATTACAAAGATGTGAAGACTTTAGAATTGATCAGTTAATATATCAGAAAATATTACAATCTGACAATCTTATAAAAACCAACAATCTGAAAAGTAAATGGAATATTCACAAAAATGATATGAAAAATTAAAGAATGGTTTGAGAGCACCCTCTGGCTTTAAAAACGACATGGCCAGGGCGGTAACTCAGTTTTAGCTGACCAGGCTGCCGGTTGGTCCGTCGAACCAGCAATTCTATAAACATATAACAAATAACAGTTGCTAGTAGTATGGTAGAGAAAATCAAGATTTAAGTACACATATTTCCCATCCGAAGCAGCAAACACAATCTTGTCAAGTTGAGTTAGTCATGTAGACTGTGGGAGCCTCCCTTTCCTGCCAACATACCGAACATCTCGAGTCCCCAAGGGTATCTTCGTGCCCAGGGAGTGCGAACGATCCACTGCCGATATAGCAGATAAGCAGGTGGTTCATTTTGCATGAAAAGTCATTGCACACAACCTTACTAGACCAGTCAATCGTTCCAGTTGTTTGGCATCTAATTACCAGTCTGGTCAAGTATTTTTTAACAACAGATGTCGAGCGTCAGGGACGGAGCTGGCACATAGCCGCTGGTGTCAGCTGACACCAGTGGTTGTGAGCAAAACCTTTGTTAAATCACTACTAATCACTGGTAATCTATTAAGCTGACCCCATCGCGACAAAGACTGACCCCAGTGAGCTTTCATTCTAGCTTCGCCCCTGTCGAGCGTACATTACTAATCAAAGATTGCGCAACAGACCTCTGCAGCTAGTTTCTGAAGATGAAGACTGTTTACTTCATCATCATCATCTTCATCATCAAGACCCATCTCCTTATCAGATTCAACTTCTTCATCTTCATCGTCATCTTCATCAGCATCAAAGCCATCCATATCGTCACCAGCATCATCATTTTGCTTCTTCGATTCTGCTTATGGACGAAAACATCAAGAATCACAAAAATAAACCAGAGAAGTTAAAGACGACAGAATCAGCAGAAAATGCAAAAGAAAAGATCTGGGAACCTCAGTACAGCAATCAGAACAAAGGATATTAGATAGAAAAACTCAATATAACAGAACTCAAAATTTAAGCCTACACATACTACGTGTAAGGTAGTACTACAACATAGAGAAAGGCCAACTGTGAAGTACTACTCAAGAACAATATCTTCAAAAGCAATCGCCCAGACAAACAAGATGCAGTAAAAGGGATGCTTAACTCCACCTGCAACTTGATCTTTGTAGGAAGCAAGCAGCTCAAGTGTTGCTTTGAAAATGCGATCTAGAGCTTCTGCAGGAATATGATCTGCTGGAAGGCCAATAAGTGAAGTCAGCCCCAGGCAGCAAACCTTCTTATCATGCTCTCTGCAAATACAGCAATAGAACAGTTTCAGTTTACCCAAGGCCAACAAGTAAGCAATAATATCTTGCAAAAAACTAGGGAAAATGATACCTCCTGAAATTGGCTCGCATACCACTCTTTTTTACTTGTTGTAACATACCAAACCAAAGGTTAAAAATTTCTGTTGCAACTCCAAGTTTGTGCAAAGTCGCAAGTGTCAATGCAGGGTTATAAAAGAACGCATTAGCAATCTGCAAGTAGCACGTGAAGGTTCTTAGAGTCATGTGCAACACAAATACAGCACACAAGGGTCAGCCCCAGGTGCGTAAACTGTATCTTGCATGTACACCATACTAATGTGAACATACATGCATAAATAAATACACCATACTAATGTGAACATACATGAATAAATAAATGATCATCTCAGGAAAGAACACAGAATAAGGTCCCTGGGCTAAGACGAATATTGGTAAAGAGATAAACATCTACACAAGGAAGAGCATAACTCTGTACAACATGGAGTATCCATTACTTCACGCTACAACAAATTATTAAAAATAATCGCTCATTTATATATTTGGAACTTCATTACTAATAGTACAGAAACAATAATTAAATTGGTTGCTGCGATACATTAACTGTAGACGAGGCCACAGAAAAAATTGGACTAATATTTATTTTGCTGGGGCTTCCCTTAGACTTTTCGTCAAAAACAAGTTTAGCTGAGTACACCACTGGTTGATGTGGTAGGTATTACTGAAACTTGATACAGAGAAAGACCTACACAACGGTCCAGTCGAGTCACACCTTAAAACTTATAAGCAGACAACAATGGTAACAAACCAGTTGGCAGTTGTCAATAACATTTAACCAAACTGCTATATACATAAAAGTTGTACAGTTAAGGTTAAAAACATCAACATTAATAACATGGCTAATAATAAATGAGAACTAAATGATTGGTTAATACAAGGCTTTGACCAACAATTACTCACGATTGTGAATTTGTATCACATAACCTATATTAACGGAGTAATTTCTGGTCAAAGCCTTGCCTTAACCAGTCAAAATGTGCCCTTGTAGTGTCTTACCACTTGTACAAGGAGACATTTCAAATATGGTTTCTGCGCTCGACGCAGTCGATCAATTGTAAGTCTAAGGTAAGGCTCAAGCCATTGATCAACATGGCCTTTGCAATTCTGAAAAAGGACTTCTATCAGCTTGGGAGCAGGCTCAATATCAGAATCTTCCATGTTTGGCTCTATCATGATCTACAAGCATCAACAATCATAATCAAAAGATAGTACAATGCACCTGCATATTCATTACACGATCAGCTTTGAGCCACTCACAGATGATAGAGCATTCCACAAGCTTTGCTGGTAATCAGGGTCTTTGCATGCAAGAAAATGATCACTGCCTCGTGAAACATAGTTATCCAGTGGAACAAGAATATCTGTTGGGAAAGATAAAAAACAATGAGAGTCTAATGAAGTGCTGCACACAATTTCTACTACATGTAAAATAAACACTTGTTTTTTAAGATTTTAATTCGCAGATAGTAGAACCTTTGAACAACTGTATACAAGAGATATATTGAGAGGTGGAAGATATTTTCGGCTCCGAGAAGTGAAAGAAACCTCCCACCAAGACTACAGCCAAGCAACGATTCAATACATATTACTAGGAATTGGGATGAGAGCACGTGCAAGGGGCCGCCTTAACAGACCATACTGATGCAATGAGAACTTTCGACCATGTTATATAGGGTATGAACAAAAACATTGGTAGGAAGTGTGTAAGTGCAAACAGTATACTGTTGCAAGCATAGATCTGTGGTTTTCCTCAATAAAACTTGGAAAATTGGCTTAGACAGTCAACTAATGTAGTTGCTAAGACGATGAATGTAATGCTACAAAGTGGGCCATGGGCAGCAACTCGTTGAGATGATAGGGCAACACAATGCAATTGTTCGTAGTGCCTCGTAGAGATTTCCCTCCCGTGT
Organism: Poa pratensis; assembly: GCA_947311845.1. Lineage (NCBI taxonomy): Eukaryota > Viridiplantae > Streptophyta > Magnoliopsida > Poales > Poaceae > Poa > Poa pratensis. The sequence continues at coordinate 44,736,858 of CAMZMU010000033.1, read as the reverse complement.
CGTTTAATAAACTTGCAGCTTTCTTTAAGTAACAAGGGAAGAAAGAAAAGGGAACTACAAAAGAGCAGAGCAAACTTAAATAGTACTTGCTACTAATTTTGGGTCTTGCAAACTAAAAAAGGCTATATCCCACTATTTTCCCTTGCCATCAACCATACAAAACAGGAAATACTCCATGTAATAAAGGCTCGTTAGCTATTACAGCACAATTATAAATCCAAAAAAAAAAAATTGATTGCTTTAGCTAAACCAATGCATGTAATTTTTTTCACGTGCCAAATATACCCAGCAGCTGTGGAGGAACATTTTGGTCACAGAAAGATAATTAATAAACATGACAGTGATGCAAAAGCATGTAGTGAATGCATCTGGAAATTTAGATAAACAGATTCTTCTAAAGGGTAACACTAACAATAAGATTGTATGTTTGTATTATAAGTTAAGACATACTCTCAAAGAAATCTATTGCCCAGTCATTAAGTGCTTCCATCATCAACGGCCACAAGCTCCACATGTCCAACGATATCGTTGGTGAAAAAAATGTCATATAGGAGACAATTTCCAATACTTCTTCGTAAACATCTGCCAAAGAATGGGGGATAGTAAGTCTACAGACAAAAATGTATCACGAGAATTAGTAATTTGGAACATAATGTCAGCATAAAACCACATGCCCATGTGACTCTGCTGATCACATTATCTTGGTTTGAAATTGCCTAAACTAGGCCAAGTAGCCAAATCTGCCTACAACACGTTTCTAAGTTTCTAAAACAGACAAAAGGTATATTCAGAAATATTATGACGAAAATCGATAGTATTTTCTAAGTGTTTAGTCGATTATTTGAGTTCTCTTCGCAAAATTACATATACTACATGTATATAATTCTCAATATACCTAACATAAACATTTGTACCCCTCCAAAACTGTCAGAGATAGTTTCCCTCGATAGAAATTTTTCACATGGCTGATTACTTATTTCCAGGCAGGCAATGGTGGACTGGTTGTTTAACTAACAGTAAAGCTGTACAATGGAATATGGAAAAATATGTTCTTCTCATGTGGGGCAAGCACCATAGGGGGGCAACAAGGGACAAGACTTAAAGGGCCTGACAGCCACTGTCTTTGATGCTAAGCAAGGCCTAGAGATGTCTTGATTTATCTTTTGTGGGGGGGGGGGGGGGGGGGCTTTTAGCTAATTAGGTGGTTTCATATCAAAATTCGTTTTTGATTTGTCGGAATATGGATCCCAGTACCTATACAGAGAAGGGCTTGGTAATCTATTTTCAGTTACCCATCCGAAATAGCACCAACCCACCAGTACAAACATAGGCCTCCAGCAGAGAATAGTTACAATTTACATTCAGGCACCGGGGTTCAGGCTAGTTATCTATTAACACTAACCAGCAGAACTGATTTTAGTGATCATCAATTACAATCATTAGTGTGCCTCAAAAAAGTATGAACCACAACAACGTTTTGGCACAAACATTACCCACTAGAAAAGCATATATATCTGTTTAAGCAGAAACTTCTGGTATCAAGCAGGTCACAGTTGGATATAAATATTTAAAAGCTACAACGATAAGAAATTAAGAATGATTCCAACAGTACCATACCTTGACCATCGGAAGTCAGCATCCTGCGCATTATAGGCATCAAAGTTGGCTCCATTTGGGTAAAAAGATGTGGGAGACTGCTGATTGACTCCAGAATTGTGCTTATGGCACGCAAACAGCCAACAGCTGCCAAAGCACCAGAATCATCAGCCTCATCATCAGCTTCTGAACTAGCCATGCATTTCCAGAAGGCAGAAGCCTATCAAAGTAGAAAAAAGGGTTTTGTCAAAGAATCACACGGCAATATAAAGCTAAAACTACAGAAATATGAACATACTAAATTCTGGCACAATCCTAGTGCATACGGTGCCATCTCTTCACCAAATTTATCAACAATGGTTTCAAGTGTGAACACGAGGTCCTCATTCTCCACTTCATTCATCAATTTGAAAAACTCTGCAAAATACATGAGAAGCCACAAGACTAAGCTATGATAAGATTACAAGGTTAAACAAGGTAAAAAATGCATACCATCAAGGAGTTGAGGAAGTATAGGTCGAATCTCATTCAGATCTGGATAGGAAAATTTTAGTCAATTGTCAGCAATAAACCCAGAAACTAGAAAGGGGGTTTAAGGTACACAGTGGATAAAAAAGTTAACCTTTGCATGCTTCAACAAAAGAACGAAGTGCAAACACTGAATCAACACGGACAGGAAGATCTGGATCGCGCATTCCAGCAACAATGCAATGCATAGCTCTCCGAAAATTCTCCTGGTCTGAGAAGTTAATATGGGCATACTGCCCAGCAACCCATGCTGCCTATTAGATAGAATTAGGTCAGATTAATGCCACAAAGGACAGACAAAAAAGTGGGATAGAATTCCACCAGCACACAAAGAACCGCCTTAAAGCATCCAGATGTTCCACACGGAGAAAATAATAATTGTCTACATCTTAGTTGATGTTCCGAGAGAGAAAGCGAATGCTTAGCTCAAAACTTCATCTATTTTTTATTATGTACCACTGAAAAGTGCGAATATTGCATATTTAGCATCATGGAAAAGGAAAACATCAAAGTTGTGTATATCATACTCTAAACCGAATGAGTGAGTTTAATCTTTTGTAGTAATCACTCAGTCCCAAAATGTAAGGTGTGTTTTATCGTGCATGGTCTTTGATGCACAACTTTGACCACTAATATAGACCAAATTATATGGATGAAGAATGTATAAATGGTATCATTGCATTTGACTTGCAAAATTGCACCCACAGTAATAAGCAAGCAAAATTAACTTTCAAGGCACGCTACCTTTGCACGCAAGTGCCCAACACAGCTATGGAACTCAGGAAAGACATGTTGGACAAGCATACGCTCCAGCTCAGCTTTATATGGATCAGTTTGCTTCAGCTTATCACATAATGTCCCAATAGCAAGAAGCGCCCCATCTTTTTGGCGATATGGCTTGACTTCAGCCGAGGCCTCATCATATCTGTGTTGAGTGTTTCAATCAGAAAGTGTATGGAGTGGACAAACACAATACATAACAGGCTACACTTACCTCCTGAATATATCCACAATGAAATGGATAAACTTTTGGAGGTTGCTTTTTCCTCGTTTTCTTACCAATTCACTCACAAAATCCATAGCAGCTGTACGGGGACTGTACAAATCTTCAATAATATCTGCATACATAATAGAAACAATATTATTATAACAGACGAACAACCTATTGTCATGTGAGGCAGAACCTACAAGCATAGGGGCCAGCAATAGCCACGCCAACTCTTGAAGGAGGCTAGAGATATGGTTATCTATCTATCTATCTAACGAGGTTCAACTTGAATTTATCTCTTGGTATTAGAAATTTCCTTGATCCTTGAATTAGTTGGTGTTAAGCCAGCTAAATAATGCATGGCCCATTCATTCAATACGCATGGTAGAATTATCGATCTCTCTCAGGGACATGCCGTTTTGGTGCCCAGGTACGGATGCTGGAGTTATCTTGTTCGTCGTTCCACGTGTAGATCTGTGCCATTCGCTGTCCTTCCTGGCCTTTTTGGGTGTCAATAAACCCAGTATTTGAACCGATTCGAATGGGCTTGTGTACATACAGTGGAACATCCCAAGGGCTATTGAGTGAAGCTGCCAAAACGTGACGGCGGAAATGGCATGTGATTCTAGACTACTAAGACATGACACAGGAGGAGGGAACATGGATGTTTGTGACCAAAGATTGAACTAGACCTGCCGCACTCGGCTATGCGTGCTGGGTTGGATCCTGCGGTACGCCAACCTGTGGGTGCTGGAGATCTTGACCGGGACCGATGGAATTGCTGCTTCAGTGCTTCTCTAGCACGGCCACGAACGCATCCTGCCACTCAAATAAACGGCAAAGGCCGGCCTATACAAATGGAGTAAACTATGGAGAAAAAAGAGCAGGTATGAGATTAGCACGGTGCACGCAAGAAATGGATGGCATGAGTATTTGGTCAAAGAAAATTAAACGGTGACTGCTCACACTTGTAGAACCGTTTGCCTGGCTTCTTTTCGCTATGGCCATGGATGAGATGATCTGCTGTCTGCAGCGTGGGGACGGGATCAGGGCTCCGGATTGGGTCCATCTCGGGAAGATGGCGATGAGGACGCCATGGGAGGGAGGATGAGGAAGGCGGGTGGGGATTAGGAAAGAGTGTTGAGAATGGGATTGAGTTCAGAAATGAGGTATGAGTAGCTCTTTTTAGGATGAATGAGGTAGCTGGGCGGTAGCAGCTGGGTGCCAGCGGGACATTCGACGGTCCAGGATGGCCAGTTAATAATTCATTCCGTCGCAAACCTTCTGTACTGGAAGCACTGCCAGTTGTGGGACAGTGGCAGAATGATTTTCAGTGGAAAATGCTATATGGAAGGGAATACAACGCCAGAGCAAGAATCTTCCCATGAAAGAACAGTGTGGATAACGATAGCATCTGTGCCTGGGCACACAAACAAATTTTCGCTTACCCTCTCCCCTTCTCTCCACCCCAATTGCTGACCTACCCTCATGGCAGGAAGGTGAAGAGGTCCAGACCTCACACTCCTGTTGAAAACCCGTACGACCCAAATATCCAATTCAAGGCTGTTAAGCTCTGTAGGACGTGACAACTATATTAGCAATAAAAGACCCAATAAATCATTAGGAGTAATTGAGTAAATGGCCAACTCTAGTTCATACAGTAATAAAGAGCTCATGTAAGCTTACCATAGCCCTTTCTAACATATTCATGAGGATCTTCCTCCCATAGTTTCTGGTCATTATCATTGAAGCACATAAGTGGAAAAATTATCTCAAAAATAATGATGTTGATCTGAGGCTGCATCATCTGGTACATACTGTTTTTTGTAATACTGCAAAAAACAAACTATACAGTTCAATAGCCTTAAATAAAATAAATATTATTCAAGTAGCTAAAGGTCAAAAGCAGGATCACACAACAATAGACAGGCTTGTGCAAGCTTCACAGTTATCCAGCAGAATAATGGTGACACGTCAACTGCCCTAGAAAACCACAAAACCACAACTGAAATGGCCCTCAAAATATCTTCCAAGGCAGGCATGAACAGACCAGCAAAATAGGCCATCTCAGTAAAGCTGTGCCTCCAAGGTTAGTTCTTAGGTACAGTAGCTTTTAAGATTAAGGCACTTCCAGGTTTCCTTCGCAAGAGTTTGCCTTTATGATAAAATGTGACTAACTTGTGTAACAAGTTCCATTAATCTGTAGGAAAATAACTGCTGGCTATTTGAGAAAAACTTGCGCAATATGGGGAAGAACTTAAAATTGTGCAAGTTTTTAATGCTTTCGTCACTAGCCTCTCCGGCAAAGTAAGCTTGAGACTGCCAGATACATTTCCTTGGCAATGCCAAACAAAGTTGGGCCATCACCTGTCTAGTCAAATCAACCAAACTGGTCAAAAACTACACGTGTCATCCAAATTTCAATCAAGTCAAATGCAGTACATGAGATATGGACAAAAAGGGTAAAAAGTCACAACAATGAAAGAGCAAGAATATGAGGGGCACCTATGGAGCTGAACTCAATGCTAACAACTATTCGGCATTGTCTGCATGCATGCAGAAAAACATGTGCAAAGATAACTGAGGATCAAGCACAGGAAGCATACGAAGTGAGACGCTACCTACTCAGATGATTACTTTACAAGACAAAACGCTGCTTAAAATGAACTATTCACATCGCCAAAACACAAACCTGTTGGTGAGGTACTGAAGAATAAGATTGGTAACCCTATCTGGCAAGTAATCGCCGGTACGAATTGCATTCAGAAGCTGCAAGTGACAGCCCAAAATTTGTCCGGCATAACTCTTTTGAAACATTTGAGCAAAAGCTTTACTCTCAGATTTCTGAAGCTTCAGATCACCAAATCTGTAATCAATGAATGGAAAGGTAAATGAATAGAATGATTGCTAAGGTAAACTGAGCTTCGTTGAAAACTGACCGGGTGTACAAACGGTTCAAGATATGGATTGTCCATTTCTTAACTTTCCACCAACCCCAGGATTTCCTGATATCAGGATCTACTGGTTGGCCTTCCACTGGAACTGGCCTTTCTAATAAAGTTATAAACAATATCATCCATGCATTGAAGACATTTGGATCAAAGAGTTGCTTTGGAATCTCCAACTACAAAAAAACATTAACTATAAAAACAACAAAACAAGTACAGAGAACAGCAACTGATAAGAAACGTTTGGTAGCATACATAAATTGAAGACCAAAATATTTTGCTTATCAGCTTGATCAGGTCAGCTACTTCAATTGGAGGATTGACAATCTGAACAAGTTTGCTAAATATGCTCAACAAGAGAGGAAATGTTTCCTCTACAATGTGGTATAAAGGTATTCGGTCTTCCTCAGATTTGAACCTTCAACAAAACATGAAGATTGGATGCATCAGTAAAGAAATGTATGTATGAGAATGAGAGCTTCAGAGTCAAACCATAGGAGTAACAATTTTTCCAGGTAGGTGGCACACTGAGAAATACAAACAAAAACGTAAATACAAAGCAATGTGCATAATTAGTCACTTACTCATATTTCCTGGTAAGTACCCTTAGGACATACAAAGCTCCAAATATTTGACTTTGTGATTCTAGATTGTGTGTAACCCAATGAAGGAGACTTGGCCACTGCTCAGGATAGTCTGCATGTATTATTGTTTTGATACTTTCTCCAAGTTGTGCTCTACAAAATAATCGATGAAGTGCCTCATCATGTCAATAAAGTGCATATAAGAAGACAAATTAGAGTATTTCGACCACAAGAGTGCACAAAATTCCAACATTCAAGCTCCATTAAGAGAGATGTGCAAGTAGGTACAGAATGTCCTAGTTCAAGAATGCTTACATGACACTCCTAGTCTCCTAGGCAGCAAACCTAAATTTCCTAGAGAAATAAAATCAAACCTTACACTGATCCATTCCTTCTATTCTATGATGTACGACAAGGCGCATTAGTTAAACATGCATCGTAATCCTGTTTGGCATTGGCTGTGACATTAAAAGCATTGTTTATCCATAACAGTGAAACGTTAACCAAACTAGCAAGTGTTCTTGTAACCTAACTAGATTCTACATACACCACAGCAATAGGAAAGTGATCCCAACTACACGATCGTTGTGGACAATAATTAAATGGATAGCAACTTAATTCTATAAATACTTGCGGCAACTATCATCCAGGCCGCTCACAAAAGGTGCCACCACCAATCACTGCTCCCGGGGAGGAAATTGTATCTGCCACCGCCACTGCTCCCGGGGAGGAAATTGTATCTGGCACCGCCAAACCTTTGTCCTTCCCCACCAGCCTCACCACAATAAAATAGTGGAACCGTTGGGGAGAGAAAATGGTGGCTAGGATTGAGAAATTATAACAAGATGGGATTTCAAGATGTTTCGTTGGAGGCGTATTGCCGTGTTGGGACATACCACCATTCCTTTCTTTATTTATTTTCTTGCCCATTTAAACTTCCCCGTTTTCCCAATTCTTTAGACTTTTTAGGGGTCAGACGGTGATCAGATGCCTCACATAGACTGTGCACCATGGGTAACCATGGCCACAACTCTCATTATATAGTGATAATGGATGATTCATTGTGCATGCCAAAAAGGAACAAAAGCAAGGTGTATGACGAGGTGTGGACTCGGCAAATCACTGGGTCGTGTACCCCGGGTTGATTGAGGGGGAGAGAGATGAGCGCTGGTGATCACGACGGCTGACAAGCAAAGCGTTTACCCAGGTTCAGGCTCCCGGAGGATAACACCCTACTTCCTGCTTGTCTGGTATTGAATGGCGAGTTGTGGCTACAATGGCAAGATGGCAATCTCGCTAGGGTTTGTGGTGGCGGCTATGAGCGTACCCTAGACGAAGGACCCTCCTAGCCTTTATATGGTAGGCTAGGTCTCAGGTGAACGGTGCCGATGGCGCTTACAAGATGATAGGAGTCGCATGACCTATCCGTCGACTATCTTGGGCCGCACGTCGTCCTCCTTGGGCCTTCCTTGGGCCCTCGTCATAAGGCTGATAGGCTTGGCGTGACCCAGGTGTCCCCACCGTGGGACAGTCGAAGAGTGACCCCACGACAGTGTATCATGTTAATTAGAAAAAGGTGCAGCAAGAAGACTCGAAAAAGGAAACTGAAAACAAGATGTCTGTGAAACATAGATAAAAAGTGATAGTATGTACTGGAGATGTTATCACCTGCAAGTTTGTAACCACTAAAACAGCAAAACCCTTTGTGTCCATTACCAAAATAAAAGTCAGATGATACACAGTTAATTACCTTAGGAGAGGGGGTACTTGAACAATAAATCCTAGTATGTTCTCACGGACCATAGACTTGTCGCTTTCGGAAACTTTTTGGGACTCATCTATTGAACAAGTAACAACATAGTCATAATTTTTTAGAAGGGGTAAGCAAATCAATGGTCAACGACCAACTTTCTACATACCAGGATCGTTAGGGGACCAGTTTTTGGCAACAAAATTCTTGAAATGGATGCTTGCAACCTGTCGTACAGCCATATCACAACTTCCATCCACAATGATCTGTAACAATCTAACTAGATGCTGTGGCGTGAACTGGAACTGCATGAATTGCAGAACTATCAGCAAAAGTGATCAAAACAAATGACAAATGGAGTAGACGGGAAAGTGCACTATTGACTATACTATCTACGACAAGCAACTAAACATGTGCTGGTACCCATGGCTCCAGCTTGAGTTCAAACTTGTACTGAAAGTGATAAAATTAAGCGGTAGGAGTAGTGAGATAGACTGCTCCTTTATAATATGTAATCAAAGCCTCAAAGGCCATAAACGAGACAGCTTTCATGTGGATCTTAAACACTACTCTCTCATCTCGTAAGAAACACACTAATCTCTCCAACAGATGAACTAAATCAAGATCACCCTTTCAGTTCAAAGAAGTATTCCGCAAAGTCTACATAAGAAAGTACAAGGTGAGAAAGGCTTTCGTTTTTGGTGGTAGCAGGGAGTGGTTCTATGACAGAGGTTCGCATGGGGACCTCAGATCAGTCGGGCGGCGGCAACGGTATTCTGGGAAATATGGCTATATGGCCATGGCGCCTTGCCATCCGTCTCACACTCTGTAAGGCCACCTATGCAACAGCTTTGAACACCTAGGCACTGAATTTAACCCCAAACCTAGATCACGCCTATCTGGGGCAAAACCACAACAGCTACCTCCCCCGGTGCCAGTCACCTTCTAAACAACTGATAATTGGTTATAAAATTACTATTACATAGTCAGAAGACAGACAAATTTGACTAGCGTGGATAAAATTTATGTTCGTGTACTTGAGCCGATTAATGCGTATGAATCCGGTGACTAGTTCTAATTAACTTTATTGAACAGTATTAAGTAAACCTTTTGGCATTGCGCCATAATAAACTGAATATTGCTATTTCTATCAATTTCAAAAGGTAGGAAATAGTAGAAGAGCGACAGGTATATCCAATATTGCATAGTATGCATTTAGCTTGTATAATAACAGAGAGGGGAGAAGGGTCAATTTTTAAGATAAGTCGTCGATCGACTTCACTTGAATCTGTTGACCCGCTAGTTTGTACTACTGAATAGTTAATCGACTGGCTCTCAGTAAGGCGAAAATACTGTTGGTGGCCTGGAACTTAATGACCCTAACAACCCAACTAGCTCCAAGAGTATTACTAAGATACGAATTTACAATCACCGCAGATACTAGGACATGCACGAGCATACACCACACACACTGACACACTAACATTTTAGAATAAACCAGAAGAGCCCATCTGCACACTCCAAAAAACCCGTAGGATAAAACTCAGAGACCAGGCTCGAGCAACCGCAGCAGCTCTCACATTAAGGCAGATTATTGCCCACCAAACCAATGCCAATTCAAGCGCGACTCGCGATCAAACAGTAACGGAATTGGAGCTTTGGATTTCCCGAGAAGGGTCGGTGGTATTAATGGGGAGTAGGCGGGGCTCACCTGGTTGAGGCTCTCCTCCGCGGCCTTGCGCTCCTCGGGGACGTGGCTAAGCGCGGCGCGCAGCACGACGGCGAGGTTGGGCAGATCCATGTCGCCAGCGGCGGCTGAGGAGCAGGCCACTGGCGAGGGGCGGGATAACAGTACCAAACCCTACCCGGAGTTAGTGGCGGCGCGAGAGCTCCGGGTGGAGAGCGCGAGCTCGGGTGGCAATGGTGTCTCCTTTTGGCGCCGCGAGGTCTTCGGGAATGGGGCGGGGGGTCTGTCCGGGAGGGAGGGAGAGAGGAGGGATCAAAACGTGGGTGGGTGAGGTATTTAACCCTAGGGTTTGGTCAGGGCCTCAGGGGCAACCGGGGTCCGCTGGTGAGTTGGGCCCACAGGGCGGAGCGACAGGCAGCTGGTTAAGGTAAAATCGAAACAAGTAACTAGCGGTTTGTCATGACCTTGATTGCAACTGACGAGCTGGGAATTGGGATCAACAAGGAAGAGAATTTTGAGAGGAAGAGAAAAAGAGATAAATTATAGGATTAAATCTAAAATAAATTGTATGAATAAATATAAAATTAGGGTTTCATTTCTAGCTTTTGATGAAACGATATAAGATAGCATTATATAATGCCAACTTAGGTGGAATACGCTCATAGCTACCAACATACTATTCCATACCACTAATCTCACTAGTATTCATTGACATTAAGGTGTGTAACGCGGAACAATCCATGGCGACGGTGGATGGGAGGAGGACAGCTGGCCGAGGAACATGTCAGTGGCGTGGCACTGTGATGTATACTACGCGCTTCTATTCTTATAGACTATGTTGGACCTCTAAGCGTAGGGTTTGTAAGATTGTAGCAAATTTCACTTAAGTGAATGACCAAAGTTTTACCGAACACAAATAGGTGTAGGTTAAATGTATCCCTCTCTAACAACCCTGCAATTAAAATATAAAAAGTCTCTTGTGTCCCCAACACAGCTAATGCAATGGTTGATTGTATAGGTGCACTAGTTCGACGAAGAGATGGTAAAAGGAAAGTAATATTGATGATAAAAGCAAGTATTTGTAATCTGAAATAAATAGGGCAGCAAGGTAACAAGAAATAAAAGTGCATGGAAACAACAATAATAATAGTAAAAAATGGATCGGGAGCCATAGGTTCACTAGAGTCATCTCTCCAAACAATAAAGCAAGTATTGGGTGAACAAATTACAGTTCGGTAATTGGCAGAGTTGAACTAACTCATAAGCAAGAATATTCATGGCATGACCCGTATAGGCATTACGTCAATATAAAGAGACCGCACATGGATACCACCTATATAACAAATACTTCACTTCGAGACCGCATGCCAGCAGTGCATAGTAAGAATTAAGTTGTAAACAACGGAGTATTGCCTTAACCACAATGAAAAATGTAATCAACATTTTTATATCAATGGGGAGTAGATACTAACGTCGTTGTTTTTCCCTTAGTGGCAACCGCACATGCCACTCTTAGTCGTTCCTGTCACTCGAGTCCAGGATAGACAATGAAAGAATCCACTATCATAACGCTCCCTCTTGGAGATTGATGCAGACTAATACAGCCCGTTGAGAAACCCCAAGAGGAATGTATGAAGCAGCACAACGGCAATTTTCCCTTGAGAACAAAACCAAGATTATCGAACTAGTAGGAGGTGGAAGAGTTTCAACACGATGTCAACAACAGCACCATTGAAATGCTGTTGACGTGGACCTGCACACAACACAATCAAACTACTTTGCCCCCAACGAAATAGGAAGGTTGTCAATCTCCCTGGCTTGCTAAATACAAGGGATTAAACGTATGGTGTATAAAATAAATATAAATGCAAAAATGAACGACGAGCAAATGATGGTGGAACGTGGTGGAAACGGTGTTTCTATTAGTGTAAAAGAATGGACCGGGGTCCATAGTTCACTAGAGGTGTCTCTCACATAAACAGATAAACAAATATGCTGGGTAAACAAATTACAGCTAGACAATTGACAAATTGCAAGGGCATGACAATGCTATTATGACAAGAATAAGTTCACTGTAGTATTTCATTGGGCATTACAACAAAATACATAGACCGCTTGCTAGCTGCATTTATGACTAATAATCCACCTACGATATAACTTCCGTGTCTCCCGCAGGTATTAAGTTGCAACCAACGGATTGTTGCAATAAGCATGGTGTGTAATGTAAACAATGCTAATGTCATATTGACAAAGCATAGTTGTTTTCTCCCTAGTGACAGCAGCACATCCAGAGTCTTAGTCGTTTCTGTCATCTCGAGCCCAGGCAACCGGAGACATGAACCCACTATCTAGCATAAATACCCCCTCTTGGAGACACTAGCAACTACTTGGTCAAAGCAACCACTAGCATCAGAAAGAATGCAAGATCATAAATAAAACATATAGATAGACAGCTTAACAACTTGATCATAACTTCACAATTCATCGGATCCCGGCAAACACAACATGTAGCATTACATAAAGATGATCTTGATCATGTTAGGCAACTCACAAGATCTAAACATGATAGCACAAGGAGGAGAGCCAACCATCTAGCTACTGCTATGGACCCATAGTCCAATGGAGAACTACTCACGCATCAGTCCGAAGGCAGGCATGGCGAGTAGAGCCCTTCGGTGATGATCTCCCCCTCTGACAGAGTGCCGGAAGAGCTTCAGAACCCTCCCGAACTAGGGTTGACGATGACGGCGGCGACGGATCTTTTCGTGGAATTGTGTTTGGGTACTTAGGATTTTCTGGACGGGTTAAATATATAGGCGAAGAGGCGGCGCGAGGGGGCACCCGAGGGCGCCAGATGACCCCTGGCGCGGCCCCACCTTCTGCCGCGCCGAGGTGGCGTCTGGGCCCTTGGGTCGCCACCTCGGCTGCCCTTTGGACTCCGTCTTCGTATCTTCGTAAAACATATCCCCGTAAAATTTCGTCTAATTCCGAAAATATTTCCCGACTAGTTTTTCTTAAACAAAAAGACAGCAGAAAACAGGAACTGACACTGTGACATCTTGTTAATAGGTTAGTCCCAGAAAATGCATAAAATTGATATGAACCGTAAATAAAACATGTAGCATTTGGTATAAAACAAGCATGGGACATAAAAAATTATAGATACATTTGAGACGTATCAGCATCCCCAAGCTTAGTTCCTACTCGTCCTCTAGTAGGTAAACGATAACAAAGATAATTTTTGAAGTGACATGCTACCAACACAATTTTGATCAAATAGTAATGTACAACATGTGAAATCACATCAAATCATTCAAAGTAAAGTCTATAATTGATATTAAGCAAACAATGATAAAGCAAGATTGTTAAACAAGCTAAAACCTTTTATGAATGATGCTTTGGAGACATGAAACCGTAAAAGGTTCATTAGAGATGATGTAAGTATTCAGAGTAGAAGTTTATCCTTCTATTCAAGCATCAAGCAATTTGTCACAACACAGAAAGGGATAGTCAAGTAAAAATAAACATGAACGTCATGAATCCACTGTTTCAAAGTTTTACTCAACCGGTGAGTGCAAGCATTTGGTATTGGCACCAGGATGGTATGACAAAAAGAACATTAATGGGAGTTTGGAAGGAAGTAGGAGTGCAAGGGTTAGCAAAGTTTGAAGTCAAACCTACACATAAAACACAAAGCTCTTTGTCCCCAATGTTTTCAGGAAGCTTGTCAAGCTTTCAGTCTCGCTAAAAAAAGGTTTGGACGTATATCGTGGAAGATAGTTGCAATAAACACAAAAATAAAAATGGGCCAACGAGATAATGATGGTGAAAAGTACGTAAACAAGGTTGTAAACAATGTAAAGGATTGGACCGCAAGCCATAGTTTCACTAGTGGTGCCTCTCCTTAAATAAAAAATATTGTTGGATAAACATATTACAGCTAGTCAATTGACAAAATTATGACCATGACATTATGACAACATGTTTAAGACAAACATTTATGTAGGTATGACGTCAAACATCTATAGACCACGCACCGTCACTGCATCTATAACTAATACTCAATTTTGAGAGTACTTATATGCTTGCCTCTAACTATAAGAAATATGCTATCCTATGACCTTTTGCTAGTGACCTGGAAACTATTGGTCATAGATCTATGACCATTTCAATCGAAGATAGATGATCTCTTATGTAACATATGCAAGACATATGTTTGTATTTGTCCGTTCTATAAGCAACCGTGCTTGTAGTTTTAGATCTGTTATTTCAAATTCTATGTGTTCTCTCTTTTCTAAATGAAATAGCTAGTTATATATTGTCAAAATGAAGAATATTGATACCTGATGTGTAGGACAAGTGGGAAACTGAAATCTGAAGACCGGGACCAATTCGAAATAGAAACCTGACAAGTGGGACCCGTCTGTATGGTGGGACCAGATCTACAAATAAACTGAAATAAAATATTAGACAAAAGGGCTAGCATCCCAAAATAATGGACCGTTAAAAGGCCAGAAGCATACAATAAAAAGGCCAATTGCTGGGCGTGACCCATGTAACCGTCCAAAATAGACAGGAAAAAAATTATATGGGCTGAAATTATTGGGCTTGGCCTAACTAGACGGCTAAACTGGACCGGGCTGATTCTGATATACGACCATTTCATTTGATCACAATTTTTCCACGTCAGCCTTGCCACATTGGATCTGACGTGGTCTGGTCAGATTGCTACAACAACAACAACAACAACAACAACAACAACAACAACAACAACAACAACAACAACAAAAGCCTTTCATTCCCAAGCAAGTTGGGGTAGGCTATAGAGGTGAAACCCACAAGATCTCGAAACTAAATCATGGTTCTGGCACATGGATGGCTAGCTTCCACGCACCCCTATCCATGGCTATTTCTATGGTCATATTCCAATCCTTCAGAACTCTCTTAACATATTCCTCCCATCTCAAGTTTGGTCTACCACGGCCTCTCCTAACAATGTTGGCTAGTGTGGGGACCCCGGACTAGCTGTCCGAAATACCCGATTATGCTTAACACAACGATCCCGTGATCAGTCTGTCGTTGCACATAATCCGAATTGGATACCAAAGTTTACATCCATTACAATACCGAATGAAAAGTCTTACATAAATGGTCATTTAGACCAAGTCTTACATAGGTGCCTTCATGGGCCAAACCAAAATATCAGCGGAAGCTACGGCGTAGTAGACATCATCTTCTAACGACGACGACCCGACAGGCAGCTGACTTATGGAGATCCTTAGTTCGCGTAGAAGTCGCCATACTCCTACTCGGCGTAGTGCTCCTCCTCGTAGTCTGGCTAGGACAATAGCCAGGGACGAAACCAATATGAGTACATTTGAATGTACTCGCAAACTACCCCAACATGAGTATGCACTAGTTTTATTTTACTTTTCCAACTTTTATTTATTAAAACATCTCTATATCTTTATTGAAAAAGGTAAGAAGAGTTTTATAACCACTTTTAAAGAAATCACCATTGTATTTGTTTCTCCAAAACTCCCCCTTTTTCCGACCATAGTCCATCATGGTCTACTTCCTCCAACAACCTCATACCGATCCATTGGTATAGGTGTATGGAACATTCTCCACTTCATTTTATTTTTAAAACTCAAAGTCTTTCAAAAACTTGCACATGGTCTTAGGACAGCCTCCCAACTGTCCATATCCGAGGACTCGGCTATTCGAATAGTTTTACACTCTGCAGAGTTAGCACGCTTTTCCCACATCCATCCGGCAACTCATCGTGTCTGCCACGTCTCGCCATACTAGGTGTATGCGAAGTAAGCCGCCGACCATAGCCTGTCCTTTGCTCATGCTAGTATAGGACCCTGCCCATATGACACTTCCATCAACACTTAACCCAGCCCATCGGAATCTAAGTGTGAGGACTCATAGGTTTTGCCCGGCGGTTTATGGTGGAACCTTCAATCCTCCTCCTTATCTTCCATAGAGTTAGAGCGAGGACCCGGGTCAGGGGTAGATCAACACACTATCCCCTCATGCATAACGGAGTCATCTCCGTCGATGAGGTATCCCATACTAATATGAGCAAATTATATGGCTAAGCCCTTTCCCATATGTGGGTAAATGTGGTCGCACAGGGTAAGATTGGTTGTCATAGTACTAGGAAAGATTGCTCCGAGATTAGAGGGTAACCAGATAAGGAGTAAAAAGAACCCTAAGATGGTTTTCACAACTCATTTTTACGTTAAAAATATTTTTCACAAACACTAGACTCAACATCGACCAGTAGAAGGGTTTCCTACAGGCAGTACTGCTCTGATACCAACTTGTGGCGCCCCGACCCGACTGTTATACAGTGATACTGTGTCCCCGGTTATCCGATACCACCAGACACACTATCAAAGCATAATAGAGAGATCAAGACTTGTGGAACAACTGGCACATCACAGACTCTACGACACAAATCAATATAGTTCAACTCTTATAATAGAGAAAGATAGCAAATGACAACCAGAGGTCACAGACCCAACAATACAACATGCGGAAGCGAATTAGGTTGTTCTAAACAACAAGAACCAAATTATGGCCTAAGAGGCCTGCAAATAAACATCCAGCGCCAGCTGTTCCGGGATGTCCCAAGCTGCCACCTGGGAACCCCAGACTACTCGTCGACGTCCACAAAGAACCCACCTTCGAGGGCGGTGAAGTCCTCCTCTGAAACAAAACAAACGACGTTGAGTTCGACGAACTCGCAAGATTATATATAGAGCTTCAGCTCGATGAGGCTTTCAAAGTCATATGGCTGTTTTGCATAAAGCTAGTTTTATTTATGAAAACATAACTCAATGGCATCGACTATTCAGAGTATTTTAAAAAGAGGTAAGAAGTACTCTTTCTCTTGAATCACCTTTCTCAACATCAACCATCATCAACCACTGTACCTGTTCATTAAAGGCACCTCCCCGAATCACCCTCGAGGAAGCTCACCTTACAATCTTGAGTGGTACCTCTAGTACCCAGTTTTTAATCATTCCGTTAAACTTATTTTATGATCTTATCGTCCTTTCTCAAGTTGTCCGTAACCGTGGACACGGCTTTTCGAAAAGATTTACCCTGCAGGGGTGTACAATGTTTGCCACGCGTACCGTCCGGCCCATTACCTGTACAATTAGCTCTCTTCCATGGAAAGCCGGCTGGGTGGGAGCGGTGTCGACTTCTCCCTCGTTAAGGACTTTCCAGGATCATCAGTGGCGGCAGGACTGCCAGTGCCTGCAACACCCGCCCCACGGCCACTTATTTTCCTAACACCACAATCCTCATCTCAGTTCATCCCACCATCATCACGCACGCGCAAATGGAAGCCCGAACTAGAGGACCCTGGCTAGCCCCACTCGAGTTATTTAGTCTATGAGGGTTCCTGCACTGCGAATGCATAGGCCTCACGCATGGTTGCACGCTCAGTCTTGGTTCGGGAGGTAAAGAACTCGCACCTAGGCGACGGGAACGAGACAAAGCACCACAACCACAGTGGCCTCTCATCCCCACCTTTTAGCATCTTATTACCTGTTACCACAATTCTCCACCATCAACCATTTATCTCATCACCTGTTTCCAACCTGAACCATCCATCGGACGGCTAAGCATTTAACTAAGCATGGCTAAGCATCAACATTGCATAGTTAAGTATCTCAGGCCAACAATACAAACCTATGGATAATAGGAGGGAAAACAGGTAATGGCATTGGAATCATAATGCAACTATAGGATACTCTAATCCGAATCAAATTGACATTTGGAACCGCATGCAATATTATAGTGGAGAAAATACTTGTGGAAAATAGGATAAGATATGCTCACAGGGGGATTACGCTTGCCTTGTTGAGCGAAGTAGTCAAACTGCTCGTCGGAGTAATGATGCTCAACTCCGAACTCGTGATCTACCGGAGGTGCAAACAACACCGGAAAGCAAAAACAACAATCAACACATGGCAATTGTGCAATGCATACAAAAATGATGATATGACATTTTAAATGCACCCTAGAAGCATTGAACAAGACCAACAAGTTAAATGGGGTCCCCGTTATATCTATTGCATTATTTGGAATAAACCCCATATTTAAACCTAGTGATTATAATTACTACTAGAGCACATTATTGTAATTGTGATCAATTATGCATGATGATGATGATTCTGGATCACTCATGTTTTTCTGAGCATTTCGATATAAGAAACTCAATTTTCTGAGGTCCCGATTAAAAGTTATTATATTTTTAATTTCCTCTTTTAAACTTATTAATTTAATTAAGTTATTTTTAACAACCATAATATTTTAGTTCCACGAAGTCGAGAGAGGGATAACAAGCACGACAAACATCGGAGTCGATGTCCCTAGAGCGTGAGGGAGTAGCCGGAATCATTGCGCTAGAGGGGAAAAGGAAAAAGAAACTCCTTAAAAAAAAGACAGGCAGCCCGGCCTCCAGCCCGGTTGGGCCGGCTGGCAGGCCGGCCTCGTAACAGAGGGCTCCGGTCTGCAGCCCGGTCTGGGCCGGTCCACAGGCCGGTCATGGGCCCGAGGCGATCGGTCCACAGCCTGGCTAAGCCGATGCCATGGCCGGGCGAGCGAGCTGTGGCGACGAACCGCGGCGACTACGGCGTGGATTCCGGCGAACATCACGGCGGCTAGAGGCGCTAGGAGGAGAGGGGAAGGGCATTGGCACGGGGAGCTCACCACAACACGCTGGGGTGGTCGAGGACGTCTGAGGTGGACCGCAGCGGCGGATTTGCTCACGGCGGAGCTCGTCGGGAAGGAGACGGATTTGGACGGCTCGGTCGATTCCTCGAGTCCCCGGCCGATTCCTTCCACCAGAAGGGAGAGGAGAGCACGGCGGAGGTGCTGGTTCCCGTCGATTCGCTCGGGGGCTCGGCAATCAACGGCGACGGTGGCGAGTGGCTACGGCGACCATGGCGCCTCGTGGGGGAGAGAGAGGAGACAGAGGGCAGGTGAGCGAGTGGGGGATGGGGAGCAACGCGTTGTGGGACCTCCTCTTCTTCTCATGGCGCGGCAGGAGGGCGCGGGGTCGGCGCGTCGAGACGGGGTACGGCGCGAGCTCGGCGGGCTCGGTCGCTACAGCGACGAGGAAGAAGATGGTTTTACAAAAAGGCCCCTGGCCTAATTTAGTCCAACACAGATTGGTCCCTGGCTATTTCTTTTACAAAATCCAGCAGCTGTATTTGATTTTAATAGGGTACTTAGACATTTTAGAAAAATGTGAGAAAAATCATGTAGCCTCCCACTAACAAGTAGAAGCACCACAAAAATTGGCAATTCAAAATAAAATGTTTTGAATAACTTTTGTTTAGAGAGTTGGGAATTGGCATTTTTGGTATTCTCAAGATTTAAAATACTTAGCCATTTCTTTGTCTTTGGGGAAAGTATATTTTGAAGTCTTGAACATTGTTGACACATATAAAACTAAAAGTGAAATTTGGTGGTCAACAATTACTTCAAAACTTGAAGGCAAAGCAATAGGCATTTGGGGCTTTTCTCTTCATAAAATTATTTGAACATAATTTATTTTCCCAAATGTCATCAAGGAAAAGAGTGGAGGCTCCCAACATCATGGTGAAGCAATCCATGCCTTCTGTTTTGAAAGTGTAAAGGATTTTGAAAGTGTTTGAATTTAATTGGATCAAGCCAAATTGAATGTCCTTCCCTTTTATAAAACATTTGGCATTTTCCTAAAACCAAAATGATATTACTTTAGAACTTTTAAAGCAAGTGAGAAATATTAAACTGAACTCTTGGAACTTCCTTGACAAATATAAGAAGCCAAGATAATTTGTTTTATAAGTTGAGTGCCTTCCTTGATTTGAGATTTTGTTTAAACAAGTTTAGCATTTTGTTCTCCAATGTTGTCAAACCCAATTTGTGTGTTGTTTAGCAACTTAATATGGATGCCATGATGCAATGCAACACAAAAGCGAAAAATTTACTCGGGTTTTTAGGTTTTCAAACTTCGGGCTGTTACATCTCCTCAGCGGCGCAGAGGCTGCAGAGGCACGGTGCGTGGTGGACGCGAGCTGGGGGGCCTGGGGGGCCTGGGAACGGTGAGGAGCGCGGCGCCCAGCGTCGACACGGCGACGCGACCGCGCTAGAGGTAGGGGACGACTGCACTTTTGCAGAAAACCCCCTGCCTCCTCTTTTCTGTTTTCTTTTATTTCTTTTTCAAACTAGTAGCACTTTAGGAATTTATTTGGGGCACTTATACTATTTAGAAAAATTTCCAATTATTTGTGAAGCCTTCCCATAACATGTAGAAGCTCCACAAAATTTGGCATTTCAAAATAAAATGTTTTGAATCATTTTTGTTCATAGGGTTTTAATTGTGGTATTTTGGTTTATTTCAATTGATTTTACTTTAGAATTTTAAAACTAGTTCAAAATATTATTTGAGAGGGAAAAGTAGTAAGACTAAAATGGGAGGGTTTACATTACCACTCCACTGAATTTTCAGAGAAGAAAATATAATTTCTCACTTGGAGAATTTTGTGTGACACTTGTCACATTATTTTTCTTGATTTGCTTTTATTTTATTCTCTTCTTTTCTTCATGTTTTTATTTAGAGCAAGCAACACACAATTAGCAAGAAATAAACAACACAAGCAACAATATGAGATCAACACATATAATTTAGCAAAAGTTTTTGTTGGCTCTCATTTTTGGAATAATAATACTGATTAATATTTCGGGATGTTACAATCCTTCCCCCCTTAAAATAAATCTCGTCCCGAGATTTGCTAGGCTTAGGTACTAAAGAGGTTTGGGAATTCTTTCCTAAGATAATCTTCACGTTCCCAAGTTGCTTCTTCTTCGAGTGATTAGTCCACTGGACTTTGTAGAACTTGATTGCACGCCTCTGGGTAACACGAACATCTTCTTCGAGAATCTTGAGGGGTCTCTCACGATAAGTCAGGTCTTGGTTCAGGTCGATGGAGAGGTGGTCGATGTTTTTGAAAACATCAGGCTGGTCAGGAACTTCTAGACACTTCCGGAGCAAGGAAATGTGGAAGACATCATGATAATCTCCTAACTCCGGGGGCAATTCCAGCTGATAGATACTTCTCCTCGACGAGCGATGATCTTGAAGGGTCCAATATACCTTGGCGCTAATTTTCCTTTGACATGGAAACGCTGCATTCCTTTAAGGGTGTCACTCGGAGATAACATAATCTCCGACACTGAAAGTGAGATCACGGCGCTTGGTGTCAGCGTAACTCTTCTGACGGGATTGAGCAGTTTTGAGGCGTTCACGAATAAGCTGAACTTGCTCTTCAGCTTCACGGAGGGTATCTGGTCCAAACAATTTGCTTCTCCGGTATCGGACCAATTCAGGGGTGTACGACACTTCTTGCCGTAAGGGCTTCAAAAGGGGCCATTTGCAGACTAGACTGATAACTATTGTTGTAGAGAACTCTGCAAACGGAAGACAATCTTCCCACTTGGAACCATAGGATAGAACACATGCGCGAAGCATGTCCTCCAATATCTGGTTCACTCGTTCAGTTTGGCCATCGGTCTGGGGATGATAAGCTGTGCTAAACGCTAACTTGGTTCCGAGGGCTTCATGAAGGGATTTCCAGAATCTTGAGGTGAATTGCGTGCCTCTATCAGATACAATCTTTTAGGCACACCATGCAGGCTTACTATTCTGGAAATATACAGGTCTGCTAACTGAGCTCCGGTATGGGTGGTCTTGACAGGAATAAAATGGGCAACCTTGGTCAGTCGATCAACGATGACCCAGATTGAATCATGGCCTCGGTTGGATCTTGGAAGTCCGGTAATAAAATCCATTCCAATCTCATCCCACTTCCACTCGGGAATTTTCAAAGGTTGAAGCAATCCAGCGGGTCGCTGATGTTCAGCCTTGACTCGCTGACAGATATCACACTTGGCTACAAAAGAACCAATCTCTCGCTTCATTCCGTGCCACCAAAATCTTTCTCGAAGGTCTTGGTACATTTTGGTTCCGCCGGGGTGGATTGAATAAGGGGTCTCATGGGCCTCCTTCAGGATTAACTCCTTAAGTTCCGTGACATTGGGCACACAGATACGGTCATTGAATTTCAGCACTCCTTCAGCATCTTCGGTAAAACCGGGTGCTTTGCCGAGAGAATCTTCTTAATTCCTTCAATGCTTTCATGACCTTTTTGGGCTTCTTTGATTTGATCCATCAGGGTTGGGGTTAACTCTAAATTGGCGAGATAACCATGGCTAACAAGTTCTAGTCCAAAATCTTTGAACTCTTTGAACAAGGCTGGCTGTTCGGCTTGGATCAAGGCATTCAGGTGCAGGTTTGCGACTAAGGGCATCGGCAACTACATTAGCCTTTCCGGGGTGATAATGGATTCCAATATCATAATCCTTGATTAATTCCATCCATCTCCTCTGTCGCAGGTTCAACTCCTTCTGGGTGAAAATATACTTCAAGCTCTTATGATCTGTATAGATCTCACAGCGATGTCCCGCAAGATAGGGACGCCACGTTTTAAGAGCAAGAACAACAGCAGCTAACTCCAGGTCATGGGTTGGGTAATTCTCTTCATGCGGTCGCAACTGCCGGGACAGATACGACACAACTTTGCCTTCTTGCATCAGAACGCAACCAAGTCCGAGGCGTGATGCATCGCAATACACGTCGAAACTCTTGGTGACGTCTGGCATAATCAAAATTGGGGCTGAGGTTAGTCTCTTCTTCAGTTCTTGGAAACTATCTTCACATTTCTGAGTCCATTCAAATTTCTTGTCCTTCTTCAACAGTTGGGTCATGGGTTTGGCTATACTGGAAAATCCTTCAACGAACTTGCGGTAATAACCGGCTAGTCCGAGAAAGCTTCGGATTTCAGTCACACTGGTTGGGGCTAACCAGTCAACAATGGCTTGGATCTTCTCGGGTCAACAGAAATTCCTCCGGCAGATACAACATGTCCGAGAAATGCCACTTCACTGAGCCAAAACTCACACTTGCTAAGCTTGGCATACAGCTGGTGCTCTCGGAGTGTCTCCAAAACTAGACGCAGGTGTCATCAAGGAAAACTACCACGAACTTGTCGAGGTACTCCATGAAAATCTTGTTCATGAGATTCATGAAATAGGCTGGGGCATTGGTCAGACCAAAGGACATCACGGTGTATTCAAACAAACCGTAACGGTGGTGAAGGCGGTCTTGGGAATGTCTGTCTCTCGGATCTTCAACTGATGGTACCTGTCCGAAGATCGATCTTGGAAAAGACTCGGGCTCCGTTCATTTGATCGAACAGATCCTCGATCTTGGGAAGAGGGTACTTGTTTTTAATGGTCACGTCATTCAGCTTGCGATAATCCACACACAGGCGTGTGGTACCGTCTCTCTTGTCCACAAAAATAATGGGTGATCCCCAAGGTGAAGCGCTTGGCGAACAAGTCCTTTGCTGAGCATATCAGCCAACTGCTTCTTCAACTCAACCAGTTCTTCCGGATTCATCCGATAAGGCTTTGGGATATAGGGGCTGTTCCTGGGATAAGCTCAATTATGAACTCAATATCCCGGTCTGGCGGCATACCAGGCAATTCTTCAGGGAAAACATCTCGAATAGGTGAACAACACGGATCTCATCTAGGGGGTCGAGCTATGCTCTCATGGCAGCCTGGGTGAGAATGATTGGTTTCAGACACATACTCCACTTCTACTTCTTTGTCGGTGGTGATGGATACAGCTCTTCTGGCACAGTCAATTCGACCATGGTACTTGGCTAACCAATTCATACCGAGTATAACATCGATGCCTTGGGTTCCCAGAACGATTAAGTTAACTGGAAACTTTTCTCCTTTGATCTCAAGGGTACATCGGAGCAAAACATCTTGGTCTCTACGGTGGATTCTGGGATTTGGATGACCATGGGTTTGGGTAAGAGGCTCTCGACTAAACCTCCCTTAGCAACAAATTCTTGGGTAACAAAGGAATGGGTAGCACCAGAATCAAACAGAACAGTTGCAGGTACTGAGTTGACAAGGAACGTACCCAGCACAACATCTGGCGCATCCTGAGCTTCTTCAGCATTGATGTGGTGCAGACGACCCTTGGCAACAGCAACATTTCCGCGGGGTGCGGCATTCTTGCCATTTCCATTGCGGCCTTGACCATTGTTCGGTGCCGGCGCATTGGGGCGCTGAACATTCCTCTTGGGATTGGGGCATTCTCTGGAGTAGTGACCCTTGTTGCCGCATTCAAAGCAGACAACATTGGCATTGCGGTGAAGTTGTTGAAGTTTCCTCCGGGACGGTTATTGTCATTGGGGCGGTTGAAGTTGTTTGGGCGGTTAGGGAAATTGGGGCGTGGAGCTTGTGGTGGTCGATAGGCAGGCTTGGGGTTTTGCTGAAAGATACGAGGCTTCTGGCTGCTCGAACCTTCCTGAGCATTCATCCTCCTCTTACGACCTTCAAACATAGACTTGCGCTTGGTCTCCAGCTGGATGGCTTTGTCCACAAGTGACTCCAGATCATAGAAGTCATGGATAACCAGAGCACACTGCAGTTCATCATGAAGTCCACCATGAAACGCTCCATCTTCTCTTCTCGTGTCGGTGTCATCAGGAGCATACCGAGATAAGTCGGTAAACTCATCAAGATAACCGACCACATCTCTACTTCCCTGCCTCAGCTTGCGGAATTCATCCTTCTTCCTCTCAATAAGTCCGTGGGATATGCTTCTTGCGGAACTTCTCCTGGAACTCAGCCCAGTTGATAACATGACCAGCTTGCTGGAGAGCCTTGGTAGTTTCCCACCAAGCTCGTGCAGGTCCAGCAAGATAGTGGGTTGCATACAGCACCTTCTCATTTTCTCCTACAGCAGCAACTTCCAGATTGTTGTCGATGGTGCGAAGCCAATCATCGGCTTCTAGTGGGTGAAGTCCCTTGGAATAGGTGGGTGGGTTGGTCTTCTGGAAATCGCCTAAGGTGGATCGCTGGTTTCCATCGCCATTGCCATTGCCACCATTGTTGTTGTTGTTGTTGTTATTGTTGTTGTTTTGGTTGAGATGGGCGGCAGCGATCTGCTGCAGGGCAGCGAGATGAGCTTGCGCTCCTCCCGGGCATTTTCACGTTCCTCCATGATAAGCGCGAGAAGTTGGGCGGGGGTTGGGTCGGTGGTGGTGGTGCTTCCTCCCGTGTGGTGCGACGAGTGCTTGCCATCCTGAAGCACACCGGGTATAAGAGGCAAGGCAAAAAGGTTTCGACTAAGGGAAAAGATGATTTCGCGAAGTGGTTGATTAATTAAGGATATGGAAAATATTTTACACAGATCAAACAAGACAAACATACTTATATATCACAAACATCACATCAAGGAGTTCACAACAACATCAAGCTTACAACATCACCCTACATCTAAGATACATAACACCTGGTTTCCAAAAGAACCACTACTTCGACTCGACTAGCGATAGGGGGTCAACCTAATCCTGCGGTAGTACTCAAGTCACTCGACTACTGAGGTGGAACCTCAGGCTCTGCTGCGTCAGCGTCTGACTGGTAAGGTGGCTCCTCGGGTCCTCCTCCTCGTCCTCGAGTACTGCCTCGAGTGGCTCCTCCTCCTCGTCAACTAACTCCTCCTCGTCATCCTCCTGATCATAGTCCATCTCCTCCAGGAAGTCGTCATCGTCACTGAGGAAAGCGTTGTTCTCCTTGCGGAGATCCTCGCCCTCCTCCTCCATCTCGTCGGTATGGTGCTCTAGATCCTCGATCAGCTCGTCCTGCTCCGCCACCTTCTTGCGGAGCTTCACGATGGTCCTCCTCAGCTGGGTCCTCTTCTTGAGAAGAGCGACCTTCTCCTCTTCAGCTGCGCCTCACTCTCGCGACTCTCTGCGAGCGAGATGCGCTCGAAGCGAGACCGGAGTCTAGCGCAGACAGATCCTCCTGGGTGCGGAAGAGCATAATCTCCATGTCCAGGATGTACTCTCCGAACGTCGGGTGTAGCGGGGATCGGATAGGGTGTCCATCATCGGTGCGCCTCCCGTAGAACCGGAAACGGGAGTTCACTAACTCCGCCTTGTGCTCCTCACAAAGTCGGGCTAGCATCCTCTGCATGAACGACACAGTCCGTCGCCCAGTGGACGTCCAGTGGTGAAGATCAGCGTCCTGGATCCGGGAGACTTGATGTTCCCCCGAACAGACGACTCGACCAACCAACACAGGTTCCCGTGGCCGAGAGTGTCCACCTGGGCTCCCTAAACTCTGGAGCGGGGCGACCTAACTGCTTGCTCAACTCGAACAAGTCCTTCTCGAACATCAACTTGCCGTCCCTCTCAAGCTGAACGAACTCGGTCCAGTGGATCGCCATCTACAATTTTTAGCAAAATTTTAAGTTAGTGAGATGACAAGTGTATCAAAATTTTAAATGTAGTATGGCAAAGTGAGCAAAATTTTAAGCTTAATGGGATGACAAGTGTGCAAAATTTTAAGGATACAAGGAAAAATGTAATATTTAATGAGAGTAAAATTTTGTATAAGTAAGAGGATTGGAGATAAGAAATTTTCGAAAATACTTCACTCCTTTATTTTTAGAAATTAACTTTTGTAACTTCTATCTAGCGACCATGCTAATCTAAGGTCTCTTAAAGTCAGGATGGCTCTGATACCAAGTCTGTGGGGACCCCGGACTAGCTGTCCGAAATACCCGATTATGCTTAACACAACGATCCCGTGATCAGTCTGTCGTTGCACATAATCCGAATTGGATACCAAAGTTTACATCCATTACAATACCGAATTAAAAGTCTTACATAAATGGTCATTTAGACCAAGTCTTACATAGGTGCCTTCATGGGCCAAACCAAAATATCAGCGGAAGCTACGGCGTAGTAGACATCATCCTAAACGACGACCCGACAGGCAGCTGACTTATGGAGATCCTTAGTTCGCGTAGAAGTCGCCATACTCCTGCTCGGCGTAGTGCTCCTCCTCGTAGTCTGGCTAGACAATAGCCAGGGACGAAACCAATATGAGTACATTTGATTGTACTCGCAAACTACCCCAACATGAGTATGCACTAGTTTTATTTTACTTTCAACTTTTATTTATTTAAAACATCTCTATATCTTTATTGAAAAAGGTAAGAAGAGTTTTATAACTATCTTTAAAGAAATCACCATTTATTGTTTCTCCAAAACTCCCCTTTTTCCGACCATAGTCCATCATGGTCCACTTCCTCCAACAACCTCATACCGATCCATTGGTATAGGTGTATGGAACATTCTCCACTTCATTTTTTTTTAAAACTCAAAGTCTTTCAAAAACTTGCACATGGTCTTAGGACAGCCTCCCAACTGTCCATATCCGAGGACTCGGCTATTCGAATAGTTTTACACTCTGCAGGTAGCACGCTTTTCCCACATCCATCCGGTAACTCATCGTGTCAGCCACGTCTCGCCATACAAGGTGTATGCGAAGTTGAGCCGCCGACCATAGCCTGTCCTTTGCTCATGCTAGTATAGGACCCTGCCCATATGACACTTCCATCAACACTTAACCCAGCCCGTCGGAATCTAAGTGTGAGGACTCATAGTTTTGCCCGGCGGTTTATGGTGGAACCTTCAATCCTCCTCCTTATCTTTCCATAGAGTTTGAGCGAGGACCCGGGTCAGGGGTAGATCAACACACTATCCCCTCATGCATAACGGAGTCATCTCCGTCGATGAGGCATCCCATACTAATATGAGCAAATTATATGACTAAGCCCTTTCCCATATGTGGGTAAATGTGGTCGCACAGGGTAAGATTGGTTGTCATAGTACTAGGACACACTGTGCATTTTTCATAAACATCTCCATTCTCCACTTCTCCATTTCAACACCGACATCTCGGTATTCCATAATCACACAAGTATTTTCAAAGGAGTTTTGAATAAACATTTTATTTTTCCCATCCTATAATTTTGATATAACTATCTTATATTTCTACATAGGTGGCAAAATAATTTCCATATACTTTTGAAAAGGTTTTATAAATCTTTGCCTTAAGGTAAATCATGATATCAAAATAGATGCATATATTTGGGTGCAAGCTCAGAGAGTAGCT
Source organism: Poa pratensis (assembly GCA_947311845.1). Taxonomy (NCBI): domain Eukaryota; kingdom Viridiplantae; phylum Streptophyta; class Magnoliopsida; order Poales; family Poaceae; genus Poa; species Poa pratensis. The sequence continues at coordinate 44,708,657 of CAMZMU010000033.1, read as the reverse complement.
TGCCTTGCTCGGCAAAGTGGCCTTGGTCTTGATCTTCAGATTCAACAAACTCTCCTTCCTCGATAAATCCGACAGCGTTCTCGTCTAATTAATAAACAAACAAATACAAACAATCACTAAACTACTCAAGCAACATCACACATAACAATCATAAGCATCACAAATAGCTACTGCACACATCAAACAATACAATTTGGTTTCAAATTAATTGAATTAAACATTATTTGTTTATGTCTAAATTATGGCAGAAACTTGTTGAACATGTTTAATTGCATAACTTGAGTTCTGTTGGTCACAAAAATACAAACTAAATTTCTACAGAAAGCTACTGATGGTAGAAGACAACACAATTTGATTTGGATTAATTGGAGTTACCAAACTCCCTACACAAATGTTTTAATCCAGTAACTTAATAATCAAGTTTTAGCTACCAATTAAGTTATGTTGATCCTAAAATTAAATCCTTTTAGGGGTAACTAAACATGACTAAATGTGACCTAACAAAATTGGTCCTAAATCATTTGGGTTAACCATTAAACATATTTAATTGTTTTAGTGCAGAAGGGTGTTCTAACTTCAACTTTATACTAAACAATTATCACTGCACAAATAATTCTACCAAAATTAGGGAAGCTAATACATCACAGTACTAAGCTAACAAAATTGGTTTGGAATTATTTGGCTTAACAGAGTATCAGAAACAAACAAGTTTAGAATTTAAACCTTCTGTAGTATTTTTAATAATACATTTTTATTATTTATCTAAATGAAATGAATCCACTTGGGTTGGTTAAACAATTTCATAAGCTTTCCAGAACATTTGGATTTGATTCATTTGGACTTGTAAATCTTGAGATATTGAATTTCTAAAATGAGTCCAGTACTGAAATTCTCTGAAAATTAAATTAGAAAATCTAACTGTTATGGATAATGTTTAAATCTATGACAGGTGGGGCCCTTCTATCGGTGACTCAGTGCACGGGTGGAAATTATTAAATCGCTGACGGGTGGGGCCATCCCATCAGCGTCTATTAAACGCGAAGGGGTACGCTGTCGTTGGATCTAGATCCAACGGCCCACGTCGAGTCCATCGGCGACGACCATTTCTGGGCGGCGCCGTGGCTCCGGCGACGGCGAGGTGGACGGAACCTCACCTAGAGGGCACGGAAGATGGCGGCGATGACGCAAATCGACGGCGGAGGCTCGGGGAAGGTCGTGGCGCGAGTTGTACTTGCTGGGGAGGGCTGGTTCGTCGGCGGCGAGGTGGCAGCACTTCCACGGGCGCGGTAGCAACTCCGACGAGGCTCCGGGGACGCGTCTGTGCACGAAAAAGAGGGGAAAAAGGCTCGGGTGAGTGCGGTGCCCAGGAGGAAGAGAGTACGGGCCAGAGGGGAGAGAATGAGAGGGTGTGGCATCGCGGCAATGGTCGACCTCGACGGCGGCAGTGGCGACAGCGTGCACGCCCTCCTGGCGGTGCACGGGCGAACTGAGAGTGGAGAGGGAGAGTGTAGGGTGGTGTGGTGCTTCCAGAGGGGCTCGGGGTGGTTTTTATAGGGCGGAGGCCGGTCCACGGTTGTCGCGGTGCACGGCGGCGTCCATGGCGCACGGGAGAGGATCCTCCTCTCGATTGCGCTGTGACGCGTGCAGGGATCTCGTTGCAGAGACGTCTGGGGGGGTCCGGGCGAGAGCTAGGAGCAATGGGGTAGAGTATCGCGTGTCGGGGAGCTGTGAGGGGGCTGAATTTGGCCGGCGCCGTCGGACGATCCACGACGGAGAAAATGGGGACAGGGCAGCATCGGGGAGAGTGAGAGCGCTCGAGTGCTCTCCTCTGCGGCGCAGAGGCTGCAGAGGCACGGTGCGTTGGCGGACGCGAGCTGGGGGGGCTGTAACATCCCAAATTTATAATCAGAATTATTAACCCAAAAATGAGGGCCAACAAAAACTTTTGTTGTAATGATTGTATTTTCTTCCCATTGCTCTGTTTAACTTGTGTGACTGGATGTTGTTTGACCAATAAATATTAACCAAACAACCTAACCTAAGTAAGAATATATATATAACCTTGTTGATCGTGTTATGACAAGCATATATTCCATATATCTTTTCCAGTCTTATTTTGGACAAAGACTATTCAATGATGTTTGGTTTCAGCAACAAATAAAATACCCTTTATTTGAGAAAGTAAAAGTATTTCCAAAATTATGTGTTCCTAAAAATATGGAGATCCATATGTTACCTCCTATCTATTTTTTTAACCTGGATATTTTGCATGTGTATGCAACTCCCATTTTATACACTCTTATTTCCACTCCATTTTAAAATAACACTAGTGGGAAATATATTACCCCACATATTTCTCTTTATCAAATCTTTTGAAAACTATTAAGTTATGAGTTGAGATATTCTTTAAAACATCATCTTGTCATAATTGAGTGTGATCATCTCTACAAGATAGTATTGTTAATTATGGAAATGGTGGTATGATTTATTCTTGTGGTTTGAATTGTGTGGTCTTGATTGTGTTGTTGATATTGTTGTGTTATTGATATTGTGTGTTTGTTGCTTGTGAGGGTAATTCCTCAGTTGTGCTTAATACTAAAATAAAACAAAGAGCAAAAACAAGAAAAATCATGTGCAAGTGACAAACATAATTCTCCAAGTGAGAAATTAAGTTTCTTTCATACAAAAATTCAGAGGAGAAACAATTAATCACTCTCCATTTATTCCTACAACTTTTCCCTCCCTAATTCTCTATTTCCTTCAAACAAATATTTTCTCTAGGAAAATATAAACTATTTGAAGTTACCATATTTGTCAAAGAAGTTCCAAGATGCTCAAAACAATATCTCTCACTTGATTTAAAAATATTAAAGGAGTAACAAATTTATTTTAGCAAAAATGACATATTTAAACCCTATAAGCAAATATGGTTCAAAACATTTTATTTTCAAACACCAATTTTTGTGCAGCTTCTACATATATATGGGACGCTGCATGAATTTTCTCAGAATTTTGTAAAATGTTTTAATACCCCAAATAAATCCCCAAAATGCCACAGGTTTCTAAAGGAAATAAAAGAAAACAGAAAAGGACTAAATTGTAAATGGGAATAGTTTTTCCAAGGGGCTATCTGCAAAAACGTCTTCGTCTTCTTCCTGTAGCTCGACCGCACGGCATGGCGCCAGTGCCGTGGTCGCCGTGCTTCGCGCTCGCCGCCCGGGGCCCCCGCCCTCTCCTGCCGCGTCCGGAGAAGCACGACGCCGCCCCTCCTTGACCCTGCCCCTCCGCGACCTCGTCCCCTCTCCCCAGCTGTCCCCAGCTCGCCCCAGACCCGCGACCAGAGCACGGCAACGCCGGCTCCGATCTCGGTCTCCTCTGTTCCCCGACAAGCACAACTCGGCGTGGATGCTCCCCGACCTCGCCCGGACCCCTCAGACACACCAGCTCGCCTCCTAGCCACCCCGTGCACCTCGACCACCGTAGCCCGAGCTCCGGCTATAAAATCCCCATCCTCGCCCGCGCTGCTCTCGCCTGACCACCCCAGCTCTCACCTCCCTGCCCTCTGCTCCACTCCCAGGAACTCGACGCCTCTCTCTCTTTTCGCTTCTGAGCACGGGGACGCGCGTAGGAGCTCGCCGTCGACGGATTCGGGACCGAGGCAGCCGCCAAGTTCGTCTTCGTCGATTTGGCCGCCCCCGAGCCGCGCCGTCCACGCCATCATCTTCCCCACGCTCCCCGCACTCTCCTCCGCCGTCCACCGCACCTCCAGACGGCCCTAGGTGAGCCCAGCTTCCTCGCCACCGCACGGCCACGGCGGCACCACCTGTTTGTGGTCGTCGCCGGCGTGCCTCTCCCCTGAGCCGTTGGATTTAGATCCAACGGAGTCATACCGATTCAATTAGGCGAGCCGCTGACGGGCTGGCCCCACCTGTCGGCGCTTTCATCTTTTTCAGCGCAGAGAAATTAAATCTTGAGTCACTGACGGGTAGGTCCCACCCGTCAGAGATTTCAACATTATCCACACCAAGATTTAATTTGAATTATCTGTTTAAATTGAAAACTCTAGAAAACAGTACTGGACCTAACTTTAAAATTCTATAACTCGAGATCTATACATCCAAATAATTCGAATCAAAATATTCTGGATAGCTTAGGAAATTGTTAAACCTACCAACTTGGTTTCATCTCATTTAGATTAATAATAAAAATGTAGTATTTAAAATGCCACAGAAGGTTTAAAACACCATATGAATTGTTTCTGGAGTTATATTAGTCCAAATGACGTAAAACCATTTTTTTTAACTTAGTATTGACATCACTTAGCTCCCCTAATTTTGGTAGAATTAATTAATCATTATTAACTAATTAGCATTAAAGTAAAGTTTAGAAACCCTTTCTGGACTAAAACAATTATAAATGTTTATTGGTTAATCCAAATAAGTTAGGACCAATTTTGTTAGATCACATTTAGTCATGTTTAGTCACCCCTAAAAGGATTTAATTTTTGGATCATCACAACTTAAGTGGTAACTAAAACTTGATTGATAAGTTTCTGTAATAAAACAAATGTGTAGGAAAATTGGTAAATCCAAATGAAACAAAGCCAATTGTATTATCTTCTAAACATCAGTAGCTTTCTATAGAATTTTAGTTTGTATTTTTGTGATCAACAGAACTTGAGTGATGCAATTAAACATGAATAACTAGATTCTGCCATAAATTTAAACACATTCAAATATTGGTTAATCAAATTATTTAAACCCAAATTGACTCAAATCCAATTAAGAAACCTTCTAGATGACAGTGGTTAGCTATGGAAGTTTAAATGGAATGTTTGTGAGCAACAGAGATTAAATAAGGCATTAAAAGATGTTTAACTAGATTCTTAAATTAATAAAAGTGGGTGGAATTAGTAACAAATTAAATTGATCTAAATTCAATTGTTTGGACTCCTATAGAACAGTAGGTGTTTATAGATATTCAGCTTGAGTGTTAATATTGCTTGGTCGAATTGTGTGGTGATTGTATGTCTTGTTGTTTTACGATGTTTAGACGAGAGCGTTGCCGGAGTATTCGAGGAGGGTGGTTCTGTTAAACAAAAAGATCAAGACCAAGGTCACTTTGCCGAGCAAGGCAAGCTACTCTCTGAGCTTGCACCCCAAATATATGCATCTACTTTGATAACATGTTTCACTTTTAAAGCAAAGATTTATAAAACCTTTTTCCCAAAATTATATGGAAACTATTTTGCCACCCTTTGTAGAAATATGAGATAGTTATACAAAATTATAGGATGGGAAAAATAAACTTGGTATTATTCAAAACTCCTTTGAAAATACTTGTGTGGTTATGAAATGCCGAGATGTCGGTGTTGAAGTGGAGAAATGGAGAATGGAGATGTTTATGAAAAATGCACATGACGTCTTTGTACTATGACGACCAATTAACCCGTGCAACCACACTAGCTGAGATGGGTAGGGCTTAGCCGGAAACTTGTTGATTTTAGTATGGAGCGCCTCAAAATGCTTAGGAGAACGAGGTTCTCTGAACCAAGTTATCTAAATGCGGGATCCAGTTTAAGTCTGGTTCGCTGCTGGTTGCAAACAGTGGGCCTCCTGGCTTGGCGCAGTGTTGCTTGGAGAGACCGGATCGATACGATGGCCATCTCCACTGGGTGCCGGGGAGATCCAGTCCCACTGAAGAGGAGGCTCTATACTAGGGTTGACATAGTGAAAAGCTTTGATCATGTTATCCGAACCACCACATACTGTCGTATGAGGACCGTGGCTGATCACGGCGGAATGACAGTTTGGTGTGGTGAAAGTGCACCACCTCTGCAGAGTGTAAAACTATTCGAATAGCCGAGTCCTCGGTCATGGACGGTTGGGAGGCTGTCCTCTGACCATGTGCAAGTTTTTGGAAAAGTTTTAAGTTTAAAAGAAACTGGAGATGGTGTTACACAGCTATACCAAATGGAGTGGTATGAGTTGGTGAAATGAATGGACCATGGTGAGCTATGGTCAGAAAAAGGAGGAATTTTGGAGAAAACAAATAAAATGGTGATTTCCTTAAAAAAAAGATAGTTATAAAACTCTTCTTACCTTTTTCAATAAAGATGTAGAGATGTTTTAAATAAATAAAAGTTCGCAATTAAAATTAAACTAGGGCATACTCATGTTGGGGTAGTTTGCGAGTACAATCAAATGTACTCATATTGGTTTCGTCCCTGGCTATTGTCTTAGCCAGGCTATGAGGAGGAGCACTATGCCGAGGAGGAGTATGGCGACTTCTACGCAAACTAAGGATCTCCATCAGTCAGCTGCCTGTCGGGTCGTTGTTAGAAGTTGTGGTCTTCTACGCCTTAGCTTCCGCTGATTATTTTGGTTTGGCCCATGAAGGCACCTATGTAAGACTTGGTCTGTGTGACCATTTATGTAAGACTGTAATCCGGTATTGTAATGGTTGTAAACTTTGGTATCCAATTCGGATTATGTGCAACGACAGACTGATCACGGGATCGTTGTGTTAAGCATAATCGGGTATTTCGGACAGCTAGTCCGGGGTCCCCACAGACTTGGTATCAGAGCCATCCTGACTATAGGAGACCTTAGTTAGCATGGACGTTAGTTGGGAAAGGAAATATTTTGTTAAAAATATATTACTACCAAAATATATTTTATCCAGGGAAGTCCAAATATAGCTTCCACTCTTCTCATCTTCTCAAATATTTCTGAGACTTATCCCTCTATTTAAGATTTCCAAGAATTTCTCTACTCCCTCTTACCCGTTCAAAATACTTGACGATGAACCCAAGTGAGACCTAATTAGCTAGCACCTACAAGAAGAAGCTTCCATCTCGAATATTCAACAATCAACATCAAGGTGATTGATCTGCAAATACCAAGATTGTCCAGGTCAACAAAGCAAGAGACCTCCGAAGACCTCAGCTCAACATTAACAACTCTACTCAAGAGGCAACTTCGACCATCTCAATTTCTCCAGCAGAAGACTAAGGCGACAAAACAAAGATTTCGCCAACCATGTTTAACCAAGGCCCATATGAAAAACTTAGAATAGGAATTTTTGGTTGTACTACCCAATTATCCACGAGTATTAGGGTCCAGTGGTACTAAATGTACCTTGTGCAATGTTGGTTTGTGAGTCCTCTGCTTGTGTGTTGTTTCTCCAGTGTGTTTTGCAAATCTCGTCTAGTTAATAAACCCCTAATACTTACTTAGTAAAAGTAATCCGGTATCCTGATCACGGTAGTCTTGTTGCGCTTTTAGAATTTTGTTTTGACTACCTCTACAAAAATTTGTTTAACTCAATTCCGACAATCATAATTCCCCAGACGGAAATGTCGCGGGAGCACACCTACATCGGTTCCGGTTTTGAAGCAACCCAAAGTCCTCCGCTCCATCAAATCGAAGCCGCCACAGGAACCCACTCGACACCCTTTGAAAGAGAAGAGTCCCATACGTCCAAAGATCTGCCCAAGAAAATTAGGGAGGATGCCATCAGAGAACAACGTTGGTGTTACACCTGCGACGAACACGGACATATGACCAGAAAGTGCCCCCTTCGGTACATCATTAAGAAGAAACCACCCCAAGGAAAGGCTTGTAGTCAGTGCGGAAGGGGTGGACATCAGACGAGTCAATGCCCTGGCAGCTGCCCAAACTGTTTTCATTTCCATCCACCTGGCAAGTGCCCAACCGCTAGCGTCACGTGCTACCTATGTGAAGGAAATGATCATGTTCCGTCTAAGTGTCCTCTGGAGTTCCTAGTAGATGCAGTAAACAAGGCTCATGAGAAGATTGCTCAAGCCGCCATCCGCAATCCGAGAAAGACGCCCACCAGAGCATCTAGCCCCTATCGGAATCCGAAGCGCCAGAAGGATAGACACCCCAAGGAACCAACACCACCCTTAGAAACATATCACCAGTTGTGCCTACGCTCTGGAAGAACCCTTCGCAGGAAGAAGCCCTGTATTATTCAGCAAGCCCCCAAGCCTGCCTATCAACCCCCGCGAGTCCCGCGCCCCACCTTTCCTAAACGCCCAAACAACTCCAACCGTGCCAATGTTGTCTGCTTTGAATGCGGCAACAAGGGTCACTACGCCAGAGAATGCCCCAATCCCAAGGAGACTGTTCAGCACCCTTTAAAGAAATGCAGCGTTTCCATGTCAAAGGAAAGTTAGCGCAAAGGAATAGTGGGCCTTTCAAGATCATTAGCCGTCAAGAAGAAGTATGGGTCCTATTTAGCGAGCAGTATTCGGGTTCAATGTAAGATCCGTCACTTTTAATGAAATCCTTTTTAGACTCTTAAAGACGAGAGATGTTACCATGTTTAACACGAGCCTCACCCCTTGAAATTAATATGTGAAGGAATACTACACCAACGGATCATATCTAACTCAAGAATGACACCTGACCTAAGTAACCGTGATAGTACTAACTTGTAACTCAGAGCTGCATGCCTTGACGAGAAGCGAAGGCATAAGGAGACTCATTTAGGATCGGTAACTAGAGGAACTCAAGGAGTGTATAAGAATTGCTATGAAGATTTAAGCTCAGAAACCGCAAGACGGAGGAACTACGACAAGAAGACATTGAATAGAGATTTCTGAGGTGGGCAAAGAAGTAATATACCCGACTATCATGGAATATTTGGAAACTCTATATCAGAATCCATTATTATTAATCTCTCTAAAAATAATGTGATATTCCAATGTTCGTGTTATATAGAAGTACTTTGGTAACAAGCCTCATGAACTTGTTAACAAATCACTTTTGTATGCTCAAACAATTAAGTGTCACATACAAATAAACAGAACGTCAGATAATCCAGTACATCTCAGCCTCTGGAATATGAAAAGTGGTTTGATGACAAGACTAGCTACCTTGTTAACAAATTCTTCTTGTAGGACTAAGGCAATTCGATGTCATAAAGGACACCCACATTCTTATACAACTAACTAATGGAAAGCTTTGCCGGGACTAGTGGATGTCTTCATCACAAGACTGAGGCAAATGATGTTAGAATCCAAATAAAGGACCATAATAATTTTCTTAAATCGAGGGTATAACTTAGGAAATATACAAGTCCTAAATAAGAAAGTCACATCGAGATTTATAGTGTTTCTCCAAGGAGATAATTCCCGAAACAAGAAAATAAAAAGTTAACCGTTTGGAAAACAACTGGTGTGAAGGTTCTCTACTAACTTTTTCTAAAAGTCCATTAAGCCGTGACTTTTTGAACGATCATCGATCCACACCCCAAACCACCTACCTCAGGACACTCGAACTGACTTTTAGATTCCTCTGGAAACTCGATACCCTAGACTCTACCTCTGAAGATTCTTATGAAGCTTCGGGAAGCTCAAGAGCCAAGGGAGTCAACAATGAAGTTCCTCCTTTACTCAGCTAAAGAAGGACAAAAATGAAGACAACCAACCAACGGACTACCCAGAAGAATCAAACGACGGAAGCACCTGCTGTGGACAACGTCAACCACCAAGCAACCTCCGACGCAACTAGAAGTTTTAACATTCCCCTCCTAACTAGAAACCAGAGAGAGTCAAGCACGCAGACTCAACGCATCCTGAGAACAACACGTCCCCATCTGTGACCCTCGTAAGAAGAAAATATCAGGAAGTGATATCTGCACCAACCCCAAAGCACCAAGGCGCGACACCAAGACGGAGATTGTCAAGCTACCCAGAAAAACAATGCCTCCAAGTCAACTCCAGCTGCAATCTTCAGGATGACCCTTCAAAACCCCTTTTTAAGGGGGGAAGACCTGGAATACGTATACCAGAAGGTGTTAATAATTAGTTCCTTGCGCCTTAGCCTTGTAGTGTCTGGAAACAGCCCACCAGGACGATCCATCAGCGTCGATCGTCAAGTCAACCCATCATCAAGGATCTGAACTCAACACAGAAGATTATCGACAAAGAAAGCCTTCGCAGCATCGAGTCGTCAAGATCCCAGAAGGCCACCTCACTGAAGAAGCATCGACTTCGGAAGTATAGCCAGCCCAAAACCGTGCCCTCTCACTCCCCTGTACCACCGAGCAAATCTCGAGGACGAGATTTATTTTTAAGGGGGAAGAGCTGTAACATCCCAAATTTATAATCAGAATTATTAACCCAAAAATGAGGGCCAACAAAAACTTTTGTTGTAATGATTGTATTTTCTTCCCATTGCTCTGTTTAACTTGTGTGGCTGGATGTTGTTTGACCAATAAATATTAACCAAACAACCTAACCTAAGTAAGAAATATATATATAACCTTGTTGATCGTGTTATGACAAGCATATATTCCATATATCTTTTCCAGTCTTATTTTGGACAAAGACTATTCAATGATGTTTGGTTTCAGCAACAAATAAAATACCCTTTATTTGAGAAAGTAAAAGTATTTCCAAAATTATGTGTTCCTAAAAATATGGAGATCCATATGTTACCTCCTATCTATTTTTTTAACCTGGATATTTTGCATGTGTATGCAACTCCCATTTTATACACTCTTATTTCCACTCCATTTTAAAATAACACTAGTGGGAAATATATTACCCCACATATTTCTCTTTATCAAATCTTTTGAAAACTATTAAGTTATGAGTTGAGATATTCTTTAAAACATCATCTTGTCATAATTGAGTGTGATCATCTCTACAAGATAGTATTGTTAATTATGGAAATGGTGGTATGATTTATTCTTGTGGTTTGAATTGTGTGGTCTTGATTGTGTTGTTGATATTGTTGTGTTATTGATATTGTGTGTTTGTTGCTTGTGAGGGTAATTCCTCAGTTGTGCTTAATACTAAAATAAAACAAAGAGCAAAAACAAGAAAAATCATGTGCAAGTGACAAACATAATTCTCCAAGTGAGAAATTAAGTTTCTTTCATACAAAAATTCAGAGGAGAAACAATTAATCACTCTCCATTTATTCCTACAACTTTTCCCTCCCTAATTCTCTATTTCCTTCAAACAAATATTTTCTCTAGGAAAATATAAACTATTTGAAGTTACCATATTTGTCAAAGAAGTTCCAAGATGCTCAAAACAATATCTCTCACTTGATTTAAAAATATTAAAGGAGTAACAAATTTATTTTAGCAAAAATGACATATTTAAACCCTATAAGCAAATATGGTTCAAAACATTTTATTTTCAAACACCAATTTTTGTGGAGCTTCTACATATATATGGGAGGCTGCATGAATTTTCTCAGAATTTTGTAAAATGTTTTAATACCCCAAATAAATCCCCAAAATGCCACTGGTTTCTAAAGGAAATAAAAGAAAACAGAAAAGGACTAAATTGTAAATGGGAATAGTTTTTCCAAGGGGCTATCTGCAAAAACGTCTTCGTCTTCTTCCTGTAGCTCGACCGCACGGCATGGCGCCAGTGCCGTGGTCGCCGTGCTTCGCGCTCGCCGCCCGGGGCCCCCGCCCTCTCCTGCCGCGTCCGGAGAAGCACGACGCCGCCCCTCCTTGACCCTGCCCCTCCGCGACCTCGTCCCCTCTCCCCAGCTGTCCCCAGCTCGCCCCAGACCCGCGACCAGAGCACGGCAACGCCGGCTCCGATCTCGGTCTCCTCTGTTCCCCGACAAGCACAACTCGGCGTGGATGCTCCCCGACCTCGCCCGGACCCCTCAGACACACCAGCTCGCCTCCTAGCCACCCCGTGCACCTCGACCACCGTAGCCCGAGCTCCGGCTATAAAATCCCCATCCTCGCCCGCGCTGCTCTCGCCTGACCACCCCAGCTCTCACCTCCCTGCCCTCTGCTCCACTCCCAGGAACTCGACGCCTCTCTCTCTTTTCGCTTCTGAGCACGGGGATGCGCGTAGGAGCTCGCCGTCGACGGATTTGTGACCGAGGCAGCCGCCAAGTTCGTCTTCGTCGATTTGGCCGCCCCCGAGCCGCGCCGTCCACGCCATCATCTTCCCCACGCTCCCCGCACTCTCCTCCGCCGTCCACCGCACCTCCAGACGGCCCTAGGTGAGCCCAGCTTCCTCGCCACCGCACGGCCACGACGGCACCACCTGTTTGTGGTCGTCGCCGGCGTGCCTCTCCCCTGAGCCGTTGGATTTAGATCCAACGGAGTCATACCGATTCAATTAGGCGAGCCGCTGACGGGCTGGCCCCACCTGTCGGCGCTTTCATCTTTTTCAGCGCAGAGAAATTAAATCTTGAGTCACTGACGGGTAGGTCCCACCCGTCAGAGATTTCAACATTATCCACACCAAGATTTAATTCGAATTATCTGTTTAAATTGAAAACTCTAGAAAACAGTACTGGACCTAACTTTAAAATTCTATAACTCGAGATCTATACATCCAAATAATTCGAATCAAAATATTCTGGATAGCTTAGGAAATTGTTAAACCTACCAACTTGGTTTCATCTCATTTAGATTAATAATAAAAATGTAGTATTTAAAATGCCACAGAAGGTTTAAAACACCATATGAATTGTTTCTGGAGTTATATTAGTCCAAATGACGTAAAACCATTTTTTTTAACTTAGTATTGACATCACTTAGCTCCCCTAATTTTGGTAGAATTAATTATCATTATTAACTAATTAGCATTAAAGTAAAGTTTAGAAACCCTTTCTGGACTAAAACAATTATAAATGTTTATTGGTTAATCCAAATAAGTTAGGACCAATTTTTTTAGATCACATTTAGTCATGTTTAGTCACCCCTAAAAGGATTTAATTTTTGGATCATCACAACTTAAGTGGTAACTAAAACTTGATTGATAAGTTTCTGTAATAAAACAAATGTGTAGGAAAATTGGTAAATCCAAATGAAACAAAGCCAATTGTATTATCTTCTAAACATCAGTAGCTTTCTATAGAATTTTAGTTTGTATTTTTGTGATCAATAGAACTTGAGTGATGCAATTAAACATGAATAACTAGATTCTGCCATAAATTTAAACACATTCAAATATTGGTTAATCAAATTATTTAAACCCAAATTGACTCAAATCCAATTAAGAAACCTTCTAGATGACAGTGGTTAGCTATGGAAGTTTAAATGGAATGTTTGTGAGCAACAGAGATTAAATAAGGCATTAAAAGATGTTTAACTAGATTCTTAAATTAATAAAAGTGGGTGGAATTAGTAACAAATTAAATTGATCTAAATTCAATTGTTTGGACTCCTATAGAACAGTAGGTGTTTATAGATATTCAGCTTGAGTGTTAATATTGCTTGGTCGAATTGTGTGGTGATTGTGTATGTCTTGTTGTTTTACGATGTTTAGACGAGAGCGTTGCCGGAGTATTCGAGGAGGGTGGTTCTGTTAAACAAAAAGATCAAGACCAAGGTCACTTTGCCGAGCAAGGCAAGCTACTCTCTGAGCTTGCACCCCAAATATATGCATCTACTTTGATAACATGTTTCACTTTTAAAGCAAAGATTTATAAAACCTTTTTCCCAAAATTATATGGAAACTATTTTGCCACCCTTTGTAGAAATATGAGATAGTTATACAAAATTATAGGATGGGAAAAATAAACTTGGTATTATTCAAAACTCCTTTGAAAATACTTGTGTGGTTATGAAATGCCGAGATGTCGGTGTTGAAGTGGAGAAATGGAGAATGGAGATGTTTATGAAAAATGCACATGACGTCTTTGTACTATGACGACCAATTAACCCGTGCAACCACACTACCTGAGATGGGTAGGGCTTAGCCGGAAACTTGTTGATTTTAGTATGGAGCGCCTCAAAATGCTTAGGAGAACGAGGTTCTCTGAACCAAGTTATCTAAATGCGGGATCCAGTTTAAGTCTGGTTCGCTGCTGGTTGCAAACAGTGGGCCTCCTGGCTTGGCGCAGTGTTGCTTGGAGAGACCGGATCGATACGATGGCCATCTCCACTGGGTGCCGGGGAGATCCAGTCCCACTGAAGAGGAGGCTCTATACTAGGGTTGACATAGTGAAAAGCTTTGATCATGTTATCCGAACCACCACATACTGTCGTATGAGGACCGTGGCTGATCACGGCGGAATGACAGTTTGGTGTGGTGAAAGTGCACCACCTCTGCAGAGTGTAAAACTATTCGAATAGCCGAGTCCTCGGTCATGGACGGTTGGGAGGCTGTCCTCTGACCATGTGCAAGTTTTTGGAAAAGCTTTAAGTTTAAAAGAAACTGGAGATGGTGTTACACAGCTATACCAAATGGAGTGGTATGAGTTGGTGAAATGAATGGACCATGGTGAGCTATGGTCAGAAAAAGGAGGAATTTTGGAGAAAACAAATAAAATGGTGATTTCCTTAAAAAAAAGATAGTTATAAAACTCTTCTTACCTTTTTCAATAAAGATGTAGAGATGTTTTAAATAAATAAAAGTTCGCAATTAAAATTAAACTAGGGTATACTCATGTTGGGACAGTTTGCGAGTACAATCAAATGTACTCATATTGGTTTCGTCCCTGGCTATTGTCTTAGCAGGCTATGAGAAGGAGCACTATGCCGAGGAGGAGTATGGCGACTTCTACGCAAACTAAGGATCTCCATCAGTCAGCTGCCTGTCGGGTCGTTGTTAGAAGTTGTGGTCTTCTACGCCTTAGCTTCCGCTGATTATTTTGGTTTGGCCCATGAAGGCACCTATGTAAGACTTGGTCTGTGTGACCATTTATGTAAGACTGTAATCCGGTATTGTAATGGATGTAAACTTTGGTATCCAATTCGGATTATGTGCAACGACAGACTGATCACGGGATCGTTGTGTTAAGCATAATCGGGTATTTCGGACAGCTAGTCCGGGGTCCCCACAGACTTGGTATCAGAGCCATCCTGACTATAGGAGACCTTAGTTAGCATGGACGTTAGTTGGGAAAGGAAATATTTTGTTAAAAATATATTACTACCAAAATATATTTTATCCAGGGAAGTCCAAATATAGCTTCCACTCTTCTCATCTTCTCAAATATTTCTGAGACTTATCCCTCTATTTAAGATTTCCAAGAATTTCTCTACTCCCTCTTACCCGTTCAAAATACTTGACGATGAACCCAAGTGAGACCTAATTAGCTAGCACCTACAAGAAGAAGCTTCCATCTCGAATATTCAACAATCAACATCAAGGTGATTGATCTGCAAATACCAAGATTGTCCAGGTCAACAAAGCAAGAGACCTCCGAAGATCTCAGCTCAACATTAACAACTCTACTCAAGAGGCATCTTCGACCATCTCAATTTCTCCAGCAGAAGACTAAGGCGACAAAACAAAGATTTCGCCAACCATGTTTAAGCAAGGCCCATATGAAAAACTTAGAATAGGAATTTTTGGTTGTACTACCCAATTATCCACGAGTATTAGGGTCCAGTGGTACTAAATGTACCTTGTGCAATGTTGGTTTGTGAGTCCTCTGCTTGTGTGTTGTTTCTCCAGTGTGTTTCGCAAATCTCGTCTAGTTAATAAACCCCTAATACTTACTTAGTAAAAGTAATCCGGTATCCTGATCATGGTAGTCTTGTTGCGCTTTTAGAATTTTGTTTTGACTACCTCTACAAAAATTTGTTTAACTCAATTCCGACAATCATAATTCCCCAGACGGAAATGTCGCGGGAGCACACCTACATCGGTTCCGGTTTTGAAGCAACCCAAAGTCCTCCGCTCCATCAAATCGAAGCCGCCACAGGAACCCACTCGACACCCTTTGAAAGAGAAGAGTCCCATACGTCCAAAGATCTGCCCAAGAAAATTAGGGAGGATGCCATCAGAGAACAACGTTGGTGTTACACCTGCGACGAACACGGACATATGACCAGAAAGTGCCCCCTTCGGTGCATCATTAAGAAGAAACCACCCCAAGGAAAGGCTTGTAGTCAGTGCGGAAGGGGTGGACATCAGGCGAGTCAATGCCCTGGCAGCTGCCCAAACTGTTTTCATTTCCATCCACCTGGCAAGTGCCCAACCGTTAGCGTCACGTGCTACCTATGTGAAGGAAATGATCATGTTCCGTCTAAGTGTCCTCTGGAGTTCCTAGTAGATGCAGTAAACAAGGCTCATGAGAAGATTGCTCAAGACGCCATCCGCAATCCGAGAAAGACGCCCACCAGAGCATCTAGCCCCTATCGGAATCCGAAGCGCCAGAAGGATAGACACCCCAAGGAACCAACACCACCCTTAGAAACATATCACCAGTTGTGCCTACGCTCTGGAAGAACCCTTCGCAGGAAGAAGCCCTGTATTATTCAGCAAGCCCCCAAGCCTGCCTATCAACCCCCGCGAGTCCCGCGCCCCACCTTTCCTAAACGCCCAAACAACTCCAACCGTGCCAATGTTGTCTGCTTTGAATGCGGCAACAAGGGTCACTACGCCAGAGAATGCCCCAATCCCAAGGAGACTGTTCAGCACCCTTTAAAGAAATGCAGCGTTTCCATGTCAAAGGAAAGTTAGCGCCAAGGAATAGTGGGCCTTTCAAGATCATTAGCCGTCAAGAAGAAGTATGGGTCCTATTTAGCGAGCAGTATTCGGGTTCAATGTAAGATCCGTCACTTTTAATGAAATCCTTTTTAGACTCTTAAAGACGAGAGATGTTACCATGTTTAACACGAGCCTCACCCCTTGAAATTGATATGTGAAGGAATACTACACTAACGGATCATATCTAACTCAAGAATGACACCTGACCTAAGTAACCGTGATAGTACTAACTTGTAACTCAGAGCTGCATGCCTTGACGAGAAGCGAAGGCATAAGGAGACTCATTTAGGATCGGTGACTAGAGGAACTCAAGGAGTGTATAAGAATTGCTATGAAGATTTAAGCTCAGAAACCGCAAGACGGAGGAACTACGACAAGAAGACATTGAATAGAGATTTCTGAGGTGGGCAAAGAAGTAATATACCCGACTATCATGGAATATTTGGAAACTCTATATCAGAATCCATTATTATTAATCTCTCTAGAGGTAGGGGACGACTGCACTTTTGCAGAAAACCCCCTGCCTCCTCTTTTCTGTTTTCTTTTATTTCTTTTTCAAACTAGTAGCACTTTAGGAATTTATTTGGGGCACTTATACTATTTAGAAAAATTTGCAATTATTTGTGAAGCCTTCCCATAACATGTAGAAGCTCCACAAAATTTGGCATTTCAAAATAAAATGTTTTCAATCATTTTTGTTCATTGGGTTTTAATTATGGTATTTTGGTTTATTTCAATTGATTTTACTTTAGAATTTTAAAACTAGTTCAAAATATTATTTGAGAGGGAAAAGTAGTAAGAATAAAATGGGAGGGTTTACATTACCACTCCACTGAATTTTCAGAGAAGAAAATATAATTTCTCACTTGGAGAATTTTGTGTGACACTTGTCACATTATTTTTCTTGCTTTGCTTTTATTTTATTCTCTTCTTTTCTTCATGTTTTTATTTAGAGCAAGCAACACACAATTAGCAAGAAATAAACAACACAAGCAACAATATGAGATCAACACATATAATTTAGCAAAAGTTTTTGTTGGCTCTCATTTTTGGAATAATAATACTGATTAATATTTTTGGGATGTTACAGCTAGATTGCTAGTGACCAAACAATAGGTCATAAAATCGACATTTTATTTTGGTCATAACCGTCTATGACCATTTCACAAAAAGGTCACAATGTATCCTTACCTACGCTCGTAACCTGTCGAAATGCTTTTGGTCACAAAAAGATCACAGATGGAAATACATGACCATTTAGTGACCAATATTGAAGGTCACAGAATAGCATATTCTTGTAGTGTCTTTAAGAATTAAGTTCTAAACAACACAATATTGTATTAAACTCAATACACAATATGAGCGACGTGTATTATCAGTAAGTAGAATAAACACATATGTTTTACCCTTAGTAGCAACATCACATCATTACCCTTAGTCGTTTCTGTCAACTTGAGCCCAGGGATGAATGAGACATGAACACACTATCGAGGATATACTCCCTCTTGGAGATTTAACCAACTACATGGCCAAATCAATCATATAAATCAAATAGCATGTAGGAGCATGAATAAAGCAATATCATCATATATAAAACATTCACAATCTGATCATAACATCACAATTTATCATATCCCAACAAACACAACAATTTAGCAATTACATCAGATGAATCTCGATCATGTAAGGCAACTCATGAGACCATTGTATTGAAGCACAAGGAGGTCAAACTCTCTAGCTACTGCTAGGACCAATGGGAAACTGAAATCTGACGACTGGGACCAATTCGAAATAGAAACCTGACAAGTGGGACCCGTCTATATGGTGGGACCAGCTCTACAAATAAAATGAAATAAAATATTGGACAAAAGGGCTAGCATCCCAAAATAATGGACCGTTAAAAGGCCAAAAGAATACAATAAAAAGGCCAATTGTTGGGCTTGACTCATGTAGCCGTCCAAAATAGATGGGAAAAAATATTAAATGGGCTGAATTATTGGGCTTGGCCTAACTAGACGGCTGAACTCGACCGGGCCGATTCTGATATACGACCATTTCATCTGGTCACAATTTTGCCACGTCAGCCTTGCCACATTGGATCTGACGTGGTCTGGTCAGATTGCTACAACAACAACAACAACAACAACAACAACAATAACAACAACAACAACAACAGCACACTACAAGAAATATGCCATTTATGACCTTTTTGTGAAAAAACGATTGGTCAAAAGATGAGCGTCACAACTGGCAATTTGCGACCATTTTTGGGGATTGATCATAGACGATTGTGACCAAAAACAAAGGTCACAAATTCTATGACCAATTGTTTTGGTCACTACCAATCTGGCCTGTCCACGTCAGATCCAACGTGGCACAGCTGACGTGGCTAGTCCCAGTCAGATCCAACGTGGCAGAGCTGACGTGGAAAATTATGACCAAATGAAATGGTCGTAAATGAGAATCAGCCCAGTCCAGTTCAGCCTTCTAAATGGGCATGGCCCAATAATTCAGCCCATTTAATATATATTTTTTGCAGAAAATTTGGTAGCAATATGGGCCGAGCCCAGCTATTTGGCCTTTTAATTTTTGGGCCGTGGCCTTTTTGTTCTCCATTTCGAACAGGCTTTTTATTTTATTTTTTTGAAATACACAATGTTCCAGTTTCACAATCGTTTGGGCCGTAGCCTTTGTAAAGCCCAAATATTACATGGGCCATTAGAACGTTTGGCCTTTTAAATTCACAGGTTTAAATTTCACACATTTCAACTGCAAACAATTAATAATTCTCTCGCATAAATGAGTCAATCTTATATTCACAACAGCAGATACATGTCAAATTACAGTTTAGCTCCAACAAGTGTACAAACATTCAAGAACAAATACACAAGCACTAAACATGATCTTCTAAAATGCCGTGCACATCTCCAGGATTTTTCTGATCTATTGTCCCAGCAGCAGCCTTCAATTCCAAGAGGGAGTATTTCTGATTTATATTTACCCTACAACAATCTACATACACAATAGAGGGTATTAGGGACAGCTATAAAAGCAAAGTAATGGAAAAAGGAACCAGCAAATCAAGCTACGAAAGTAATACACATGACATAACCAGTAACTAAATTTTCAACATGCTTATCAATTTGTGAAGCTCCATAAATATAGCAGCGAACAAGCCTACTGAACCCTGCACCCACATGGATGATTGATCTTTGTGGATACACAGTATATGTACCTTGGGGCTGATGATCTTCGTGAAGCAGTTACCTAGGATGGAGACCATCCCGCTGATTTTTGCTATAGGTGGCACTGGCCAACTTCAGCGAGAACATCTCCACCATAGTCTGCTGGAGTTTCTTGTCGCAATCTAACATGAACACCAAAGTAGAATTTCAGTGGTAGCATTGGTATTACAATTATAGCTATGACCAGAAACAAAGAAAGAATGTATCACTGAACATAAAATGCAGTAAAGATAGCACAGATACATTACACAAGAGGCATACGTTGACAGACAGAGATGGCATCTGTATAGGACCTAGAAGTAATTTAGCCCATCTTTTTATGTCAAGAATAGAAATCTTATACATTTTCTTGAACAACATATGAGAAGAACAATGTTGAGCGAATATGTATCACAAATTTTCTGATGACACACGAATAGATAAAGACGTTTCTAATTGACTAGTACCCAAATATATACATGCAACAGTTCAGGAAAATCATGACTTGGACAGTGTATTTCCGTGCAAAGGTGCATACGATTGTATATCACCTCACACATACTATATAGCAACCAAACAAAAAAGTGAACTAAATTATGGGTGAGGTCACAGGACCTTGATGCTTTGAGGAGAATGAGGAGCCAGATCGTAGTTGTGGTGAACACCACTGTCGGCTCATCTTCCCTCCGCCGACTCTGTGTCTTGTCCTGCTGGAAGTGCAACACATTACATAACAAATTGGACAAAATATAGCTAGGACTGTTCAATCAGGAAATCGTTTTCTTTGTGTTCATTGCCTTGACAAGGCTACCAGTCTACCACCATGAAGAACAGAGACATAATTACTTGCTAAATATACTAACAGGGAAACTGGCATGCATACAGAAGTAGCCTGCGTCGATCTAAACCTGAAATCAACGAGGCTACCTAGCAAGAAAAGTATGAGGGCACGCTGGAGTTCCTTGCCTCTGTCATTGCAGAAGAAGGTGACTTCCAGCAGGCCACGCTTGTTCCAGGTACTTGTCCATCTTTACTCATGGACCGGCATTAGAGTGCATGAGAAATAATCTGAACCATGCTAATTAACTGGAGCTGCATCTAGCGAAGTACAGGATGGGGTGTTGTGCAGGACCTTGGCGAAGCAATGTCGGTAGAGCTCGACAAGATGGGGGTGCCACGGTAGCCTGGGTGTAGAGCTCGAAATCATCGTCGACGAAGGCCTCCGTCACCTTGCTGTCCGTTTCCGACACGGCGGGCGGGTTGCAACTGCGGCGAGAGGGGGAGAGGCGATGATCGTGCGTCCCCCTCGTCCCGCACCCTCCGCCTCTCCGCGAGCCTGCATAGGGAGGAGGCCCACGAGCCGCTTTGCGCCGGCGTCGAAGTCATCGTGGGTGGATCTAACCATGGGAGGACGGATCTACCCGCCGCGAGGACGTGGGGAGACGGGGTGGTACTCTCGGTCGAGGCGGCGAGGTGTGCCCCGGCGCGGCGGAGGAAAGAGGTGGTCGGGGAAGCTCTGGCGCGGCGGCTCGAGATCTAACCATGGGAGGACGGAACGACCTGCCGCGAGGACGTGAAGAAACGGGGTAGTACTCTCGGTCGAGGCGGCGAGGGGTGAGCCGGTGCGGCGGAGGAAGGAGGCTGTCGGGGAAGCTCTAGCGAGTAGCGCGGTGGGATCGAGCCGGCCGGGTGCGGGTGTGCACGCAGAGAAAAGTGAGAGAGATGGCGAGAGGGAGTGGCGGCGCTCGAAGGAAAGAGGGCTCGCGACAGGCGGATAAGGGTTTAGGGTTGTAGCAGGCGGGCTGGCGGCTGGCGCGTGTTGCGGCGTTCTCGTGAGGAGCTCCACCGTTCGATGCATAGGTGATGGAAGGCTCAGATCGTGTCCAATGGTCTGATCCGCGTGGAGGTGATTCCTCGTGTCATTGGTATGGGTAATATGTTTGCATGGCTTGATGAACTTGATAGTCTTTGAGTTGAGTACTAGCTTAACTATCTTGTTAGTGTACCCACCTTAGCTTGGTGAGATTTTGAATTACAAAGATTATTTGGTGACTTAACTTTTGTCTGAAGTATTTCCTGATTAGGAAAAATGGTTGTTAATTACCTCTAATTGAGGATGTCTTGTGCCCTCTTGTTTTGGCATGTGCATGGTGTTATACTCCCGATTAGTATAATGCCCTTGTAATATAGATCTTAGTTTGTTGCTTGAATGATTAGTTCGATGCTTGTGGTGTGATTACTTGTTTGTATACCACTTGTGGTTTGGTTTGCTTATTGAGTGTTTTATTTTCATGTTGCGACGCTAGAGATAAACGCTACCGGGGTGGTATTTGGAAAGGATTTATCGGAGAAGGATGAGAGTTTATTTCTTTGATCAATGAGGAGAAGTCCAGGAACGTCATGCTGAAATCAGGCAAGCTATTCTCTGAGCTTGCATCTATATACATCTATTTTGGTTCACATGTTTTACTTATAAAGAGCATAAGTGATTTATGTGGTGTTTGCCACAAAGGATATGATTTTGAAAACCCTTTTTCCAAAATATAAGTATATTATTTTGACACCCTATATGGAGATATTAGCTGGAATTTCCTTTTTAAACTATAGGATGGGAAAAATACTGTTTACTCAAAACTCTTTTGAAAATACTTGTGTGGTTATGGAATGCCGAGATGTCGGTGTTGAAGTGGAGAAATGGAGAATGGAGATGTTTATGAAAAATGCACATTGTGTCTTTGTACTATGACGACCAGCCGATAATCTGTGCGACCACATTTACCCACATATGGGAAAGGGCGTAGTCATATAGTTTGCTCATATTAGTACTGGATGCCTCAACAACGGAGATGACTCCGTTCCATGAGGGGATGGTTTGGTGACCTACCCCTGACCTGGGTCCTCTTAGAGAAGTCTACCGGAGGCCGGTATGAGTGTATTGGAGAAAGAGGATTGAAGACGCCACCTTTGGGTCGCCGGGCAGAACTACGAGTCCTCACACTTAGATTCCGACGGGCTGGGTTAAGTGTGTTGGAAAGTTTTGTAGCGGCAGGGTCCTATACTAGCATGAGCAAAGGACAGGCTATGGTCGGCGGCTTACTTCGCATACACCTTGTATGGCAAGACGTGGCGGACACGATGAGTTGTCGGATGGATGTGGGAAAAGCGTGCTACCTCTGCAGAGGGTAAAACTATTCGAATAGCCGAGTCCTCGGATATGGACAGTTGGGAGGCTGTCCTCTGACCATGTGCAAGTTTTGCAAAGTTTTGAGATTTGAAAATAAAATGGAGATGTGTTGTATCTGCAACTCTACCGACGGGCTGGTATGAGGTTGCTGGAGAATGATTTGACCATGAAGGGTTATGGTCGAAAAAGGAGGAGTTTTGGAGAAATAAACAAATGGTGATTTTCCGGGAAAATGTTTATTAAAGAGACTTCTTACCTTTTTCAACAAGGATGTATTTACGGGAAAAAGTTTTAAAAGCGACTTCTTACAAAAACTGATTTATGGGAAAAAGTTCTAAAGCCTTCTTTCCTGTTTCAAATAAAGTTATAGGAATTTTCAAACAAAGGTTTATTAAACAAAAGTCCATCCTCCTCTTTTTCAATAAGGAGGTGGAGTTTTCAAAGCAAAGAAAGTTTTATTTAAACAATAAAAATAGTAGTGCATGCTTATTCCGGGGGTAGTTTGCGAGTACATTCAAATGTACTCATATTGTTTCGTCCCTGGCTATTGTCTTAGCCAGATTTTGAAGAGGAACAGTTTGAACAAGAAGATTTCAACGACGTCATGCGAACTAGGGCGCTTCCCAGTCAGCTGCCTGTAGGTTGGCAAGTGACTTGGGCTCCACGTTGATTTGGTGATTTTCGCTGCGAGTACCTGATGAAGTTATGGCTTCAATCAAGTAAGTAAATTTATTCGGTATTTATGGGTGTTCTGTGATACCAATTCGAGTTATGTGCAACAACAGACTGATCATGGGATTGTTGCAGGAAACATAACGAGTATCTCGGATACCTAATCCGGGGTCCTCACGCACATGCTTATGATTGATTATTACTTGGATACCTTATTATTATTTATCTGCAATTGCCCTATGTATGACTATTTCATGAATTATCTCATCCATGCAGCGCCCGTTCATCCATCCCTATGCCTACAGTATTTTAATCCTGCTGTCTACTGCAATTATTACTGCTGTCTTTATTTTACTGCTGCTATCATTTCACTACTGCTACTGTCATAAAACTGTTGCTACTGATAAACTGTGTCGAGCAAGTCTACTTCCAGGTGCAGCTGAACTGACAAATCATCTGTCAAGGCTTATAAATATTCTTTGGCTCCCCTTGTGTCGAATCAATAAATTTGGGTTTTACTTCCCTCGAAGACTGTTGCGATCCCCTATACTTGTGGGTCATCAAGACTATTTTCTGGCGCCGTTGCCGGGGAGCATAGCTCTATTTATAAGCTCACCAGGGAGTCATACTGCTCGCTGCAATTCATTCATCATGGGTAAACCTCGTGATGATAAGGTTCGTATATTGCCATCCACTACAAGGAGAGGTACAACTCTGAACACTTCTGCTGCTCTTGATTCACCGTCTGTTATAAGTCAACTTGTCACACCACCACATGCACATGCTTCACGTGCTGCTACTTCTGCTGAATCTGAGAATGTTTCTGATGAATTTGATGATGCTTCTACTGTGCTTGATGAAAGAGGTTCACTAGGTCCTTTTCTAGATGCTACAATTGCTAAATCTAAACAACTTGAAAATACTGAAACACCTAATGAAACTCCTGTTACACCTGCTTATTCACCTGAAACAAGAGAAACTACTAGTGATGATCTTGAGGAAACTTATGTTGAACTTGATGATGACTTTATTGATGAATGCATGAATTGTGATACCTCTAAAGATGTTAATGCTATTAAAAATCTTCTTCAAAGACGTGCTGTCAACTATAAACTTTCTCCTGATGCTAAATTTGCTACATCTCCCATAAATATAAAAGATAAAGATTATGATTTCTCTGTGGACTTGTCTTTTATAACTATTGCTGAGAAAGAACCTTTTCGAGGAACTGAAAATGAAAGTGCTGTAGAACATATGAACACTCTCTCTACTCTGAGTAGTTTGTTTTCTGATGATATTAAGAAACGCAGTTACTTTGTTACTAAAATTTTCCCTTTCTCATTGAAAGATGAAGCTAAAACTTGGTTTAATGATTTATCTCCTGGATCTATTGAGAGCCCGATGGGTTTAGTCAATGCTTTCTTTCAGAAATATTTTCCTGCTAGTGCTCAACATGTTGCTTTACAGAAAATCTTTAACTTTAAGCAAAATGAGGGAGAGAAAATGCCTGAATCTTGGGCAAGGTTTTGTTCTTTACTTAGAGCTCGGCCTGGACATCAAATAGCTAAAAATGAACTTCTTGATATATTTTATAATGGACTAACTGTTGAATCTAGGACATACCTGGATAGTTGTGCTGGTTGTGTTTTCAGGAAAAGAACTCCAGATGAAGCCGAGGAATTATTGGCTAAGATAAGCCAAAATCATGATGATTGGACCCTGCCTGAACCAACTCCGGTACCTACGCCGAGGAAAAGAGGAGTGATTGAATTGAATGATGAAGAAATGAGAGAAGCCAAGAAATCTCTTAAGGAGAAAGGTATTAAATCTGAGGATGTGAAAAATCTTCCACCTATAGAAGAATTGTGTAAGCCAATTCCTCACTCATCTACAGTTGAGGTACACTCTCTCCAACGCTTTGATGATAGAGATATCCCTTATTCTAAACCTCCTGATCAATGCTTAGATGAGTTTGATAATTTCATTGTTAAGCAAAACAATTTCAATTGGAGAATAGAAAATAGCTTCATAAAGAATTCTCATGTCATTAATCATTTGCATGATGTTTTGGAAAGAACTTCTAATGATGTTAAAATACTCATTAAACATTTTCATATGGTTCAAACTCAAATTGAGCAATTGACTAAAGTGCAAAAAGATTTGTTAGGTAATGCTTCTAGAGAAAATGATAAACATGCTTTTGGTATAGCAACTAGAGGTGGTGCTTCCACTCAGGATCCTTTATATCCTGAGGGACATCCTAAAAGAATTGAGCAAGATTCTCAACTAGTTAATGAAACTACTACCCCTTCTAAGAAAAAGAAGAAGAAGAAACATAAACATGTTGAGGAATCTCCTGAACCTATTAAAGACAATGAGCATGTTAATAATCCAAATAGTATATCTATCTCTGATGCTGAAACTGAGAGTGGTAATGAACATGCTAATGATAAAGATAAGAATGATGCTTCTGATAAAGAGGAAAGTGAAGAGGAACCTGAAAAGCATTCTAAAAACAAAAAGTACACTAAAGAAGATTTTCTTGCTAAGAAACATGGTAATGAAAGAGAACCTTGGGTGCAAAAACAAATGCCTTTTCCTACTAAGAAACTTAAATCTAAGGAAGAAGAACATTATAACAAATTTTGTGAATGGATGAAACCTTTGTTTTTGCAAATTCCTTTGACTGATGCTATTAAGTTACCTCCCTATTCAAAGTACATGAAAGATATTGTCTCTAACAAGAGAAAGATTCCTAATGAAGAGATTTCTACCATGCTTGCTAATTATTCTTTCAATGGTAAGGTTCCAAAGAAGCTTGGAGATCCAGGTATACCAACTATTCCTTGCTCAATCAAAAATAACTATGTTAGAACTGCCTTATGTGATTTAGGTGCAGGGGTGAGTGTTATGCCTTTTTCTCTTTACAAGAGACTTTACTTGGAAAAATTGATACCAACTGATATATCTTTGCAAATGGCTGATAAATCTACTGCTGTTCCTGTTGGTATATGTGAAGATGTTCCTGTTCAAGTAACTAATAATTGCTTGATATTAACTGATTTTGTTGTGCTTGAAATGCCTGAAGATGATAATATGTCTATTATTCTTGGAAGACCTTTTCTTAATACTGCAGGGGCTGTTATTGATTGCAACAAAGGGAAAGTGACTTTCCATGTTAATGACAAAGAGCATACTGTTTATTTTCCCAAGAAGCTGGACAAAATATTTGGAGTTAATACAATTACCAATATTAAAAGTATCAAAGTGGGAAGTATTGATTGCCCTATATATGAATCTCATGAAGAACTTCGATATATTATGATTGGATCTATAGCTATACCATTTAAGGTAACATGATTGTTCAATGTGGTTTAATTCTTTTATGTCATATAAAATGTATTTGGTGGCAAGACTTGATCAACCTTGTTAACAAATATGTTTTACATGCATAAAATTGCTAAACAACATATTTTTCTTTCTCACTTTTGTTTTACCTACTGTTTTGCTACTGTAATTTGCAAAGTTAAGTAATGCTTGGTCTTTACGTAAATTCATTTTGTCTAGTTTTCATTGTTTAAAGTACCCAGAAAATGTCAGAAATAAAAGTTTTCAAAAAAATTATGAAAAATATTCTGTAAGTCCTAGTTTTTAAAGAGGAACGTGGGAGTACCAGAGGATGACCAGGGGGACCCACCAGGCCACCACACGCCCCCACGGCGCGGTGGAGGGCAGGCCGCGCCCTGCCCTGGTGTGGGGTCCACCTGGCCCTCCTCTCACTCATCTCTCTCCCACTCCTTTCTCTCTCCCGACCATACACACCACCATTGCTCAAACTCGTGTTCTTGCTGCTCTTGCTCGAAATTTTTCGATCTACTTGCTCAGCCCATCTTTGCTGCTGAAATTTGGATCAATTGCTCTCCGGTATGTGACTCCTCCGATTATCCAAATAGAATTTTGTTTAGTTGCTTATATCTTTAGCATTTTGGTACTGTAGGTGACATGTTATTAGAGCTTGCATGCTTGTTCTTGTTTAGATTAACTAGTTTTGATGCATGTTTAGTCCCCTAGTAAGTCTCCCTAGTGTTTCCTTTGATTTAACCACTCCAAAAATTTTTATGAGGTTTGTTTAAAAATTTCAGAAAAGGAAGATGGATGGAAACCAACTTAACTATGAAGAATTGGAAGTATCAGAGGTCATGGGAGTCAACCGTGAAGACTCTGTGTTTCCCTCTATTTATCCATGCCATGAGTTTATGAATGCTGCAGGAATCTTGCAAGATTTCAACACTCTAATCTCTAATGCAGGGTTGGAATACTTTGTTGCAGATGAACCACATCAATATGTAAAGCTGACTATGTCAGTGGTTCAAAGTTTTAGATTTAGTTGGAATTTGCCTACTCCCATGGTTCATTATAATATCTACAATAAAGCTGTAGATTTGTCTCTTCATGATTTTTGTGCAGCTATTAAGGTACCACACTGGGGATCTCATGGGAGGATTCGAGGTCAACCAAAGCATTTGCAAGACCTTTACTCAGAGATTTGCCAAGGGAAAGATTTTACAACCGAGGATGGTAAAATTCGAAACATCCAACTCCCATCTATTCGATATTTTGCCCACTACCTTGGCAAATGTGTTTTAGCTAGGAAGAATGCAAGTAAATTATCTGTTTATGACTTGGCATTTCTTTCTGCTGCCTTAAAACGTGATAGAACTTATAACTTGGGAGCTATGATTGCATTTCGTCTCTCCACTAACCGTGAAAAAGGAGGGGTTTGTGGAGGTCTCATTGCTTCTCGATTATTAGCCATGCATGGTTTAGGACCACATCACTTTGATATTCAGCTCCCCATTGAAAGACTTGATCTTAACTCTATGATTAGCCACCAATTTATTTCCCGCTGGTCCACCATTGATAATCTATCTTATGAATTAGTTTTTGTTAAGAAGACCAGGTGGAGAACTAAAACCTATGAACGCATAGTCTGTTTGCCTGCGCCTCTTTTGTTTAACCTTGATGTCAGGCAAGGATGGTCATTCTCGGAGGGAGACCTGGATGCATATATGGAGGAGCATGGCCTTCATGCGGATAGTGAGGGAGGAGGTCCTGAGGAGGACTTCATTCAGCCCTTTGACACGACGAGCTCCTCATACCAGGATCCTGATTATGATCACGCTAGGTATGATCCACCTGGATGGAGTTCTGGGCCATGTGGATGATTAGTCTCCCACTTAGGCCAAAAGCCTAAGCTTGGGGGGAGGTATGCCGACAAGTTCACTCATTTTATCATATTCATATCATGTCGGTACTTTGTATATCCATGTTTTAGTTTGTTTCTTTTCTTTTGTTTCTTGTGTCCATTTCATTTTCGCAAAACACCAAAAGACCAAAAATATTTCCTTTATTTCTCTTGCTTTTGAATTTGTAGTGCTAGTTTACTTTATTTTTCGTTTTGGCTTGTTATTCAAAAATCCAAAAAGATTTTGCTTTGTTTGCTTGTTTCTTTCTATGCTTGCTTTAAATTCGAAAACCCAAAAATATTTGTTGTTCTTCTGCCGTTTTGTATAGTTGTTTCAGGAGTTCGAAAAATTTCCGTGGTTCCACTTGGACTTGGTTATCATTTCACATCATTCAAGCCACACAAGTGAAAAGCAATAATGACGACTTACGACAATTCGGATGTGGTAAAAGGCTGGTATGAACTCTATTTGTTTTTCATTTTTGTAAATATGCCTACTCATGTGAACATGCTTAGCTATCATGGTAGTGGTTATGTTATTTAATGATTACTTAGTAGTTCATGTCTTCTTATGACCAGTACCAAATTGCTAATAGCGAATAACATGTCATATAGATATTTACATGCATTGTTCTATTCGTAAAACGGTATGGCAGGCTGGTATCCTCCTCTGAATAATTCACTTGATTCGACTTGGCACATGCTCACACATGTTATGACTGAAAAATAAAGTCAATTAAGCCTTGATGATCTATTTTGCCTCAGAGTTTTAGTATCATTTTATGCCTCCGTTAATTTTATTTTGTCGCAAGCATGATTATGACCGTTATCGCTCTCGTGGTTGTCGCTTCCCAGTCTATTGCTAGCCTTCACTTGTACTGAGCGGGAATGCTGCTCGTGCATCCAAATCCTTTAAACCAAGTTATCCCAAAGAGTCCACCAAAAACTCCTATGCATGGTATTTCAAGCCATTCCAAGTAAATTTGCATGTGCTACCTTTAAAACTTTCAAAATATTTCCCTTTTTGTGTCAATGTTTACTAGCTCATGAGGAATTAGTGTGGTTATTCTTTATTCTATTTGTCAAATGGACTTTTACACCTGGACTAGTGGCATATACATCCGCTTATCCAATAACTTGCAAAAAGAGCTGGCAACGGGGTGCCCAGTCCCAATTAATTACAACTTTAACCAATTAATTCTCTTCACACTTTTGCCCTGATTCATCAGTAAGCAATGACAAACAGTGAAATACCTGAATGTGTGTAAACCAAAGAGAAAGAGGGATGATCTGCCTTGCTGGTAGAAATAACGTCCTTCATGGGAGCCGCTCTTAAAAGTCCGTTTGACAGGTAGAATACTGTTCTCACCCGCTACCATTCGTTGACAATTAACAAACACCTCTCAAAACATTTTTACCTCTGTTTTTAAAATAAAAAGCTCTAGCACGTGTTAATCCCTGCTTCCCTCTGCGAAGGGCCAATCTTTTATTTTTATGTTGAGTCACCATCCTTTCTTTGAGCACCTCTTCGAGAGCATAACTGTCGTTCTTAGTGTAATGTGCTTGTCCCAGGATACGATTAATTGAGGTATAACTATGATACTCTTATCTTTGATATTTTTATATCTAGTCTTCACTTGAACTTCAGAGGTGCCTTGGCATTTATGTTTTGCCCTTCAAACAAAGGCAAGCGAGATACCACTTTGTCATATCTTTTTACGAACATTGCAATTCTTGTGGATAGATATATGCTATGTTATTCATTCTTAGTACTTTGGTATCTTTTCATGATTTGCATAACTACTAGGTGTCATTATTTGCATGGTTCCTATTATGAATTGTCTAAGTAATTGATCATATAGTAGGCATGTATACATCATATGAAGCAAATGTGTTCGTAAAAGTTTCTTTTATCGCACTCAGTTGTTAACTGAATTGCTTGAGGACAAGCAATAAGCTAAGCTTGGGGGGAGTTGATACGTCCAAAACGTATCTACTTTTCCGAACACTTTTGCTATTGTTTTTCCTCTAATTTGTGTGATTTGAATGCAACTAACACGGACTAACGCTGTTTTCAGCAGAATTGCCTTGGTGTCTCGTTTTTGTGCAGAAAGTCAAAGTTTTAGGAAAATTCCAGAAAAATTCCAGAAATTCTATTTTTCCAGAAGACCCACGGAGCCAGAAGACGAAGCGAGGAGGGTGCACAGGGGCACCACACGCACCCAGGGCGCGGGTGGGCCCTTGCCGCGCCCAGGGGTGGTGTGGCCCCCCTGTGTGGCCCCCAGCGCTCCCCTTCGGACTACTTAAAGCCTCTGACCTAAAAACTTCGGGGGATCGACGCTTTTTCCAGAAACCTTCCAGAGCTCCGCCGCCATCGAAAACCCTATTTCGGGGATCAGAAACTCCGTTCTGGCACCCTGCCGGGACGGGGAATTGGAGGAGATCATCGCCATCATCATCACCGCCACCTCTCCATCGACCATCCATGACTCCCCCATCCATGTGTGAGTAATTCCCCCGCTGTAGGCTGAGGGGATGGTAGGGATTGGATGAGATCATTCATGTAATAGTTGTGAGATTTGTTAGGGCTTGGTGCCTAGTATCCATCGGTAGTACTTTATGTCATTGTTGCAACTTATTATGCTTAATGCTTGTCACTTAGGGCCCGAGTGCCATGATCTCAGATCTGAACATGTTATTGAATCATGAGAATAATTATTGTTTTGGATCATATCTATAAGTTGTATACACACGTCACTGTCCGGAACCCGAGGCCCCAAAGTGACAGAAATTGGGATAACCGGAGGGGATGGTTGCGACGTGAGGATCACATGTGTTCACGGAGTGTTAATGCTTTGCTCCGGTGCTTTATTAAAAGGAGCACCTTAATTACCAGTAGTTTCCCTTGAGGCCCCGCTGCAAACGGGCTGGTAGGACAAAAGATGTTGTGCAAGTTTCTCATTGCGAGCACGTACGACTAAATACGGAACACATGCTTATGATTGATTTACTTGGATACCTTATTATTTATTTATCTGCAATTGCCCTATGTATGACTATTTCATGAATTATCTCATCCATGCAGCGCCCGTTCATCCATCCCTATGCCTACAGTATTTTAATCCTGCTGTCTACTGCAATTATTACTGCTGTCTTTATTTTACTGCTGCTTATTTCACTACTGCTACTGTCATAAAACTGTTGCTACTGATAAACTGTGTCGAGCAAGTCTACTTCCAGGTGCAGCTGAACTGACAAATCATCTGTCAAGGCTTATAAATATTCTTTGGCTCCCCTTGTGTCGAATCAATAAATTTGGGTTTTACTTCCCTCGAAGACTGTTGCGATCCCCTATACTTGTGGGTCATCATGCTACAATGTGTGTGTCCCTCATTGGGCCTTTTACCCCTGTTCCATGTCCTTTTTTCGCTCTACGTTGTCAGGACCCATCTCCTTGCGCTATGACTCCGCCACTGCGGTATGCCGGAGCTTTGACTCGGCAAGGCCGGGGGGTGTTTAGGCTTAGAGAGGTAAGGGCTCTCGAGTCGCGGTGCTCGAGTGCCCCCTTTGACGCGCAAGCAGTCCATGAAGTGTGAGGGAGAAAAAACCCGCTCGAGGGACGACAGATACTCGTGAGAGAGAGGAAAAACTCCTGAGGCGTGAGCGCTGGACTTAGCTTTGCGAGACTTTGGCCTCGTAAGGGCAGTGGTTTCCCTGATGGTGCGCTTTCCTCTTGAGGCCGGAGCTTGGCTTCACGAGCTCGGGGGGACTCTTGTTCCCTGTATTGGTTAGAGAGGCAAACCCAAAGCAAGTACATGGTAGTAAAAACTCATGCGCGCTTATAGGTTTCCTCATGGGTATCTCGCGAGGAGAGTAAGCACCAAGGTCCTTTGGTGAGGTGGCGTGTTTGGGAGCAAGCCCTTGGGCTAGAGCTCTTTGGTGAGGTAACACGCGTGAGAGCGTGCTCACGTGTTAGAGCTCGGATCCTTTGGATTTTGCGGTGCTGCTGGGGTGCTCTCGAGGCACAGTCACCGTATTCAGCCCCCGCTCGCGAGGTGCGCATGGGGAAAAATATGAGCGCGAATGAACTAAAATGATGAAAAGTAAAACTCACCACCAAAGTATTACACAGCGGCGCCTCAGCGCAATGTTTCATTGAGAAACGAATTGGTTCATTACACTTGGTACTACCAAGATAAAGTTTTCCATGTCGAGGCATGGGGACCACATTCAGTGGCTGAGACTCTTCACGGCCTGCGGCGGCACGTTACGAGGAGAGCTCGGAGGGGCTGGCCCTCGGGAGGGGAAGCTTTTGTGAAGCTTGGAGGAGAAGTTGTGTGCTTCCCTCTAGAGACAAAAAATGTCTGGCGTGACTATGATCACGGGTAGAACTTGCGTAGATGCGATGTTCCATGGATTCTTGACTGGGATGCCGTCCTCCGTTTCGAGGCGTACCGCGCCGGGCTGGCGATGTGGCGACCCTGTAGGGGCCTTCCCACATGGGCGAGAGCTTGTGGAGACCTTCCCTGGAGAGGATTCTCCTGAGGACGAGGTCACCAGTCTCCAGAGTGCGTGGGCGTATGTGGCGGCTGTGGTAGCGTCGCAGGTCCTGCTGGTACTTTGCGGCCCTGAGGGCGGCACGGCGGCGTAGCCCGTCGAGGAGCAGCAGGTCATTGTTGTGGAGGTCTTCCTGATCATCCTCATTGAAGGCAAGGACCCGTGGGGATCCATGCTTGATCTCTGTGGGGAGGACTGCTTCAGCTCCATACACGAGGGCAAATGGCGTCTCACCAGTGGGCTTCGTGGGGTTCGTGCGGATGGACCAGAGCACGGACGGGAGTTCGTCTATCCAGCCCTTGCCGTAGCCCTTGAGGCGATTGAAGCTTCTTGTCTTGAGGCCCTTGAGGACCTCAGCATTTGCTCGCTCGGCTTGGCCGTTGCTCTTTGGGTGGGCCACCGAGGCGAAGCAGAGCTTGGTGCCGAGGTTCTCGCAGTAGGCCCTGAAGATGCTGCTGGTGAACAGTGAGCCGTTGTCGGTGATGATGCGAATTGGCACACCAAAACGGCAGACCAGGCCTCTGATGAATTTTACTGCTGCTCTGGCCGGTATGCTACGCACTGCTTCAACCTCTGACCATTTGGTGAACTTGTCGACGGCCACGAAGAGGAAACGGTAGCCCCTTGCGATCTTGGGAAAGGGCCCAGATGTCTAGTCCAGGAGAGCGGGATGGTTTGGAGTCCCAGTGCAGGCTGATGGACTTGCTTGGCATGGAACTGGCAGGCATCACAAGACTGGACGATGGTGGTAGCATCTTGAAGCACTTGGGGCCAGTAGAATCCGCTCCTGAAGATCTTGCCTGCAAGGGTGCGTGCAGAGGAATGGTGGGCCACACTCTCCGCTGTGAATGTCTCTGATCAGCATGCGGCCTTCCTCGGGGGGACGCACTTGAGTGCAATTCCATTTGGGCGCTTGCAGTACAGGTCTCCCTCGAGGATGTAGTATGACTTGGCTTGTCGAGCAACTCGTTCCGCCTCCGCGTCTTCCTCGGGGAGGACTCCTTTCAACAAGTAGTCCTTGAGTTCGTCGACCCAGCCAGTTTCTTGATGCACCATCGCCAGCAGCAGACGCTCCCCTGAGGATGGACCGCAGTTGGGTGCTCCACCTACGGGAGGTGGTGGGAGTACTTCGTCTGCGCTTGTGGCTGCTGCTTCTTGTGGCTGCTTTATGGACGCCTTGGAGAGTCTCTCCTCAAAGACGCCGACCGGCTGAGCCTGCCTTCGTGATGCTCGTTTGGCGATGTCATCTGCCTCCTGGTTCTCCTTCCGCGGGATGTGCATGAGCTCCATGCCTTTGAAGTGCTTCTCGAGTTTGCGGACCTCTTCAAGGTAGGCGGCCATGTGGTCGTCTTTAGGCGTGTAGCTCTTGTTGGAGAAGTTAACAGGAGATGGGAATCACCCTTTATGAGTAAGTGCTTGATGCCAAGGGCGATGCGGCTCTGAGCCCGGTGAGGAGGCCTTCATACTCGGCGATATTGTTGGAGATCTTGTCCATTGTGAAGCACAACTGGACGGCGTAGTAGAGCTTGTCACCTTTTGGTGAGGTCAGGACAACGCCAGCCCCACCATTGCGGCAGGCGAAAGCTCCGTCGAAGTATATGGTCCAGTGGCTTGGCATTGTATCTCCAGATGGCGTGGTTTCTTCTTCACGAGGCTCTTCAGGAGTTGAGTCTGTCCACTCGGGCGACGAAATCCAGCAGCGCTCGTCCTTTTATGACTCTTGTGGTGTCGAAACGCAAGTTGAATGGTTGTAGCTCGATGTTCCACCCTGCGACACAATCGGTAGAGGCTGGCGAGAAAAAGGTGGACAACCGCCCGTTCTGCATCTACCACAACAGGCGCGGCCATGCGACGGAGAACTGCTATGACCTCAAGCAGCTGAGCAAGAAGCGTGAGCAAGAAGAAGGCAGCGGTGGCCGCGGCAGAGGCCGTGGTTACCGCAAAGGTGGACGCAAGGGCAACTTCCAGAGGCCCCAGGGAACTCAGGCGAATGCCGCCGAGAAAAACAACAATCTTCTCGACGAAGAGCCTGGAGGCTACCAGGCCCCAAGGGTGCCATGGCATGCATCCTCGGCGGATCCCAGGCGCCCAAGTCGAACAACCAGTTCAAGCAGTTCGCTCGCGAGCTCAACGCAGCGCTTCCCGGGGTCGAGACGTCCCGCCCCCTCAAGTGGTCCCAGTGCACCTTCGCCTTCGACGCCAAGGATCACCCCAAGTCTACCAGGACTGTGGGCACTCTCCCGCTGGTGTGCACCCCCACCATCAACAACATCGCCGTCGGCAAGACGCTCATTGATGGGGGTGCAGGCCTGAACGTCATCTCTGTCGAGACCTTCGAGACGCTTCAAGTGCCCTACGAGTGGCTCATGCCCTCCAGGCCCTTCACCGGGGTCACCAGCGGCTCAATCTCGCCTCTGGGGCAAGTGAGGCTCGCGGTCACTTTTGGCACGCAGGAGAACTACCGCACTGAGCTAATTGACTTCAACGTCGCGCACATTGGCCTGCCCTACAACGCCATCCTCGGCTACCCCGCCCTCGCGAAGTTCATGGCCGTCACGCACCACGCCTACAACATGGTCAAGATCCCTGGCAGCGGTGGCACCATCACCATACGTGGTCACGTACAGGACGCCACGCGCGCTGTCGAGATCGCCTACAAGGCCGCTGCCATGGCATTCCCCGCTGACGAGGACATGGAGCCTCTCGAGAGGCCCAAGAAGAAGAAAACTGTTCACCCAAGAGCAAGCATCTACAAAGAAGGTGTCGCCGAGCACCAGCAGCTCGGGGGCTAGCGTCACCATAGGCGCTGGCTTGCCTCCCAAATAGGAAAGCGCGCTCGTCGCCTTCCTTCGGGCAAATTCTGACATGTTCGCATGGACTCCGTCAGAAATGTCCGGTGTACCAAGGGAGGTGATCGAGCACCACTTAGCCGTGTGTCCAGACGCACGCCCTGTAAAGCAGAAAGCGCGGAAACAAGCCCCGAGAAGCAAGCGTTCATCATCAAAGAAGTAGAGAAGCTGAAAGCAGCAGACATCATTCGAGAAGTTGCCCACCCCACTTGGCTCTCCAACGGTGTGGTTGTCCCAAAACCCAATGGGGGAGGCCGGCTTTGCATCGACTACACAGACGTAAACAAGGCCTGCCCCAAGGATCCATACCCCATGCCAAGGATAGACCAGATTGTGGACTCCACCGCCGGCTGTGATCTCCTCTGTTTCCTGGATGCCTTCTCAGGCTACCACCAGATCAAAATGGCCAAGGAAGACGAGGAGAAAACAGCATTTCTCACCCCTTGTGGTGTGTATTGCTACACTTGCATGCCCTTTGGCCTGAAAAATGCCGGCGCCACCTTCCAGAGGCTCATGAGGATCGCCTTGGGGGCTCAGATGGGAAGAAATGCAGAAGCTTATGTCGACGACATCGTGGTCAAGTCTCGCGAGGGAGACACTCTCTTGAAGGATCTCGAGGAAACCTTTGCCAGCCTGCGCAAGGTGAACATCAAGTTAAACCCCGCCAAGTGCGTCTTCGGGGTGCCTTCAGGCAAACTCCTCGGGTTCGTCGTGTCCCACCGCGGCATAGAAGCAAACCCTGACAAGATCAAGGCTATAGAAGACATGCAGCCACCTCGCCGCCTCAAGGACATGCAGCGCCTAGCAGGATGCATGGCCAGCTTAGGCCGCTTCATCTCCAAGTTCGGCGAGAGAGCCTTGCCATTTTTCAAGATCATGAAGAAATCTGGCACCTTCAAGTGGACTCCAGAGGCTGACAAAGCATTTGAGGACTTGAAGAAATACTTGGCTAGCTCACCAGTCATGGTAGCCCCAGGGCAGGCGAGCATCTGAAGCTGTACCTAGCAGCCACTCCACAAACTGCAAGCGCCGTCCTGGTGGTGGAAAGAGAAGAGCCGTTCTCCCCAAGAAAAGCACTGCCACACCAAGTCCAGAACCTCCCGACGAGGGAACAGTCTCTCCAGGCCCAGTGCCAGACCCACAGCCTCAAGTCGAGTCCACCACGAGCACCCTGCCGAGGCTCCTCCACAGGCAAACCTCGCCAAAAATCCTAAGGAGCCTCTCGAGGGAGCCGACGCTGCCGCACCTTCAACGACCCTCGTCGAGCATCCAGTGTACTTCGTCAGTACTATACTGCGAGATGCTCGCGAGCGGTACCCAGTGCAGCAGAAGCTCCTCCTCGCGCTACTCATCGCCTCCAGGAAGCTGCGCCACTACTTCCAGGGCCACCCCATCACGGTGGTCACGTCCTTCCCCCTGGAGCAGATCCTGCGCAACCCCAACGCTACTGACCGCGTCGCGGGATGGAACATTGAGCTGCAACCATTCAACTTGCGTTTCGACACCACAAGAGTCATAAAAGGGAGAGCGCTGGCGGATTTCGTCGCCGAATGGACAGACCCAACTCCTGAAGAGCCTCGCGAAGAAGAAACCGCGTCATCAGGAGATACAATGCCAAGCCACTGGACCATGCACTTCGATGGAGCTTTCGCCTGCCGCAATGGTGGGGCTGGCGTTGTCTTAACCTCACCAAAAGGGGACAAGCTCTACTACGCCATCCAGCTGTGCTTCACAATAGACAAGATCTCCAACAACATCGCCGAGTACGAGGACCTCCTCGCCGGGCTCAGAGCCGCAATCGCCCTTGGCGTCAAGCACTTACTCATAAAGGGTGATTCCCAGCTCCTGGTTAACTTCTCCAACAAGATCTACACGCCTAAGGATGACCACATGGCCGCCTACCTTGAAGAGGTCCGCAAGCTCGAGAAGCACTTCAGGGGCATGGAGCTCATGCACATCCCGCGAAAGGAGAACCAGGAGGCAGATGACATCGCCAAGCGAGCATCATGAAGGCAGGCCCAGCCGGCCGGCGTCTTTGAAGAGAGACTCTCCAAGGCGTCCATAAAATAGCCACAAGAAGCAGCAGCCACAAGCACAGACGAAGTACTCCCACCACCTCCTGTAGGTGGAGCACCCAACTGCGGTCCATCCTCAGGGGAGCGTCTGCTGCTGGCTATGGTGCATCAAGAGACAGGCTGGGTTGACGAACTCAAAGACTACCTGCTAAAGGGAGTCCTCCCTGAAGAAGACGCGGAGGCGGAACGAGTGGCTCGACAAGCCAAGTCATACTACATCCTCGAGGGAGACCTATACCGCAAGCGCCCAAATGGAATTGCACTCAAGTGCGTCCCCCCCGAGGAAGGCCGCATGCTGATCAGAGACATTCACAGTGGAGAGTGTGGCCACCATTCCTCTGCACGCACCCTGGCAGGCAAGGTCTTCAGGAGCGGTTTTTACTGGCCCCAAGTGCTTCAAGATGCCACCACCATCGTCCAGTCTTGCGATGCGTGCCAATTCCACGCCAAGCAATCGTGGCGTTTCGCGGTCTGGGGGCTAGACATCTTGGGACCCTTCCCGAGATCACAAGGGGGCTACCGCTTCCTCTTCGTGGCAGTCGACAAGTTCACCAAGTGGGCAGAGGTTGAAGCAGTGCGCAGCATACCGGCCAGGGCAGCAGTTAAATTCATCAGAGGCCTGGTCTGCCGTTTTGGTGTGCCTAATCGCATCATCACCGACAATGGCTCACAATTCACCAGCGGCATCTTCAGGGCCTACTGCGAGAGCCTCGGCACCAAGCTCTGTTTTGCCTCGGTGGCTCACCCACAGAGCAACGGCCAAGCCGAGCGAGCAAATGCTGAGGTCCTCAAGGGTCTCAAGACAAGAAGCTTCAATCGCCTGAAGGGCTATGGCAAGGGCTGGATAGACGAACTCCCGTCCGTGCTCTGGTCCATCCGCACGAACCCCACGAAGCCCACTGGTGAGACGCCATTTGCCCTCGTGTATGGAGCTGAAGCAGTCCTCCCCACAGAGATCAAGCATGGATCCGCACGGGTCCTTGCCTTCAACGAGGATGATCAAGCAGACCTCCACAGCGACGACCTGCTGCTCCTTGACGGGTTGCGCCGCCGTGCCGCCCTCAGGGCAGCCAAGTACCAGCAAGACCTGCGATGCTACCACAGCCGCCACATACGTCCACGCACTCTCGAGACAGGCGACCTCGTCCTCAGGAGAATCCTCTCCAGGGAAGGTCTCCACAAGCTCTCGCCAATGTGGGGAGGCCCTACAGGGTCTCACACATCGCCAGGCCTGGCGCGGTACGCCTCGAAAACGGAGGACGGCATCCCGGTCAAGAATCCATGGAACATCGCGCATCTACGCAAGTTCTACCCGTGATCATAGTCACGCCAGACATTTTTTGTCTCTAGAGGGAAGCACACAACTTCACCTCCAAGCTTCACAAAAGCTTCTCCTCCCGAGGGCCAGCCCCTCTGAGCTCTCCTGATAACGTGCCGCCGCAGGCCGTGAAGAGTCTCAGCCACTGAATGTGGTCCCCATGCCTCGACATGGAAAACTTTATCTTGGTAATACCAAGTGTAATGAACAATTCGTTTCTCAATGAAACATTGCGCTGAGGCGCCGCTGTGTAATATTTTGGTGGTGAGTTTTTACTTTTCATCATCTTAGTTCATTTCGCGCTCATATTCTTCCCCATGCGCACCTCGCGAGCGGGGGCTGAGTACGGTGACTGTGCCTCAAGAGCACCCCAACAGCACCGCAAAATCCAAAGGATCCGAGCTCTAACACGTGAGCACGCTCTCACGCCTGTTACCTCCACAAAGAGCTCTGGCCCATGGGTTGCTCCCAAACACGCCACCTCACCAAAGGACCTTGGTACTTACTCTCCTCGAGAGATACCCATGAGGAAGCCTATAAGCGCGCATGAGTGTTTACTACCATGTGCCTGATTTGGGTTTGCCTCTCTAACCAATACAGGGAACAAGAGTCCTCCCCAAGGTCGAGAAGTCACGCTCCGACCCCTAGAGGCGAGCGCACAATCAGGGAAGCCAACGCCCTCTACGAGGCCAAAGTCTCGCCAAGCTAAGTCTAGCGCTCGCGCCCCTCAGGAGTTTTTCTCCCTCTCACGAGCACCTGTCGTCCCTCGAGCGGGTTTTTTCTCTCTCACACTCCATGGACTGCTTGTGCGTCAAAGGGGGGCCCTCGAGCACCGCGACTCGAGAGCCCTTACCTCTCCAAGCCTTAAACACCCCCCGGCCTTGCCGAGTCACGCTCCGGCATACCGCAGCGGCGGTGTCATAGCGCAAGGAGATGGGTCCTGACGACGTAGAGCGAAGAAAGACATGGAACAGGGATAAAAGGCCCATCGAGGGGCACACACACACATGATTGCGTACGATCAAAGTATCTTACAAGCCAGAATGATTTAAAACAAGTCTTAATACAAAGATAGTTGCGCGTCAAGCACATCTTGTTGCAGGAGTGGCCTAGGCAGAGGGTTCGCCATCGCCGTCCTCTTCAGCCTTTCTTCTTCGGCGCCTTCATCCTCCTCAGCGGCCTGCTCCGCCTCAACCCTCTTGAAGCGGTCGACGTAGTCGTTGACTTCTTCTCGAACCGAGTTGGAGAGCTCCAAGGCTTGGTCCTCCTCGACGGGCTCGGTCACTGACTCGTAGTCGAAGCCGGGGTGAAGGTGCTGGAGGTTGGCGAAGACGCGATCGATCGCCACGGTCAAGAGCTTGCGGCACTCCTCATCAACAACATCGCCAAGTTCCGCCACAGGGCCCTCGAGGGCGGTGAAGAGCTAATCGAAGTAGGCGAGGTATGTGGCGGCGTCGGCGTTCCCATGAACGGGAACCGCAGGGGCGTCCACTCCCAGCTGCCCCGCGAGAGTGTTCCCCCGTGTCACCAAGGATTGGAACATGCGCTCCCGCTGCTACGTCAAGACCTGTGCCGCCTGCACACGATGCTCAGCCTCTTCAGCACGCTCCATGACAGGGCCCACTGAGCGTTCAACTCCTTCATGTCAGCCATCAAAGAGGCAAAGTTCTGCTCCGCGCGCGCCCGAGCCTCCGCGGCAGCCTGGAGGCGAGAGTCGAATCGCTTCTTCTGGGCCTCAAGGTCCTTGACGCGAGCCTCAAGCTCGTTGCGTCTCTTCGTGAAGCGATCCTCTTGCTTCTTGGTTTTCTCCGCGAAGTCTTTCCTGCAGCTGTCGTGAAAGAGCTTCTCTTCGTCGCAGACTCCTCCACCATCTTCTCCTCGTTTTTGCGAAGGTTCTCGTTGGTCTGCACAAGGCGCTTCTGGTAGAACTCCTCGTCCTGGGTGACCTTGTTCTCGCGGGCTTCCAGGTGCTCCCGCTGCGCGGATTGATCCCTCTCGATCTGCTCAACCTGTTCCTCGCGTTTGCGCGCCTCGGTGTCGTGGGTTTGTCACGTCAGGTGTCATAGATGACTTCGTAGGTGTGGGATTATGCGAGTCAAGCATCTCCGAGCTTGGGATCGCAGGAACAAAGATCAACACAGATTTACCCAGGTTCGGCCCCCTCAATGTGAGGTAAAAGACCTACTTCCTGCCTACCCTAGATTGGTATTGATATGATAATCGAGGTGTTACAATGGAGGCGATCCGATCTGGTACTCGCCGTATGAGCTAGGGTTTGGGGCTTGATAGCTTGACCCGCTCTAAGTCCTGCGAGTCCTCTTTATATACACAGAGGCTCGCTAGGTTACAAAAGGAAACTTCCCCATAAGGAATACATCCACAGAGGCCTACTCGGAGACTACTTGGTCTTCACGTCCTCCGGGATATGTCTTCTAGATCTTTCCCCTTATGGCGGTTCAATATTGGGCTTGCTCCCAAGTGGGCCTTGTCCGTGCGAGTAAGTTAAGTCGCACTGGGCCGCGGGTTAATCCAGAAAGTATTCCCCCGACATTAGCCCCCAAGCGTGGCCTGAACTTCATAGTATTTCTTGATCTTGAATGCTTAGGCCGCGCTTTTCCTTGTTTCGCGACTTATAATTGTGCAAGTTTGGCCTTGACTCGCACCTGGAAGATCATCTGACTTCGTGAGCTTCTTTGTTAGAGTATCCTGATAGCTTCAGAACTTGATGACGATCTATCTTCAAATTTTTGATGATAATATGATATAGCCCCCAAGGATTGAGAGGATGTTATGTGGTAATCATCTCAATTCTTCTCAGAGAACTCTGAAGGTCATCACCTGTAACTTGATATCATGAATAAAACAATTGTTAAGTTACAAGTAATTGTAATTGGTGTTGCCGTACTATAAGCAGTACATCGACCTCTAGTTAGGCCATCTGAATCCTTAAGTGGGCACTCGCGCGACTCAGTATTTCCTAGGAATATGTGTGTTCAGGGTCGAGAGCGGCCATGATAGGCAATCAAGCTCGATTGACGCCACACCCCAGTACTTTGGCCACATAATGCGAGTAGCAATCCAACTTAAGGTAAATTTGATAATTGCCAATAAATCGGCTGTTTCAG
The DNA here is from genome assembly GCA_947311845.1 of Poa pratensis. Lineage (NCBI taxonomy): Eukaryota > Viridiplantae > Streptophyta > Magnoliopsida > Poales > Poaceae > Poa > Poa pratensis. Next base: position 44,665,949 of record CAMZMU010000033.1, on the reverse strand, counting down.
GGTAACAAAGACCCCAAGAAACATAATGATATTGCCATGATAGGCTAAGCTATGATAAGCTTTGATTATGATGACACATAAGGTCGCGCCTAGGTGGCAACCGAGTGTTATACATAGGGTTGGATCGCGCGTAGGTGGCGATCCATGGTGATACATGGGGTCGGTCGCGCCTAGGTGGCGACCAGAGATGATACAAAGTTTACGGCCGCGCCTAGGTGGCAGCCGGTTTCTGATACAAGGGTCGATCGCGCCTGGGTGGCGATCAGATGTTGCATAGGTCGCGCCTAGGTGGGACCAAAGTTGAAGTTCTAGCCCTGAGTGGCTGTGATGATACTCAGCTATAAAGCTGGAAAGGATGATGCTTGGCTCTGATTAGCCTTTTCTTATGTATAGTACGGTCGCAGGTGTGCGACGTTCCAAGGGCGAGGTGCCTCGAGACGATCCTCGAAATCATGGCGTTCGCTGCTTTCTTCCCTTACATCCAGCAGGTAGTACGACCCATTGTTTAGCTTCTTGCTGATGATGTAGGGTCCTTCCCATGGAGAGGACAGCTTATGCATTCCCTTGTGATCTTGTTTAAGTCGCAGTACTAGGTCGCCTTCTTGAAAGGTGCGGGTTTTGATGCGTCTGGCATGATAGCGTCGCAAGTCTTGTTGATATACTGCTGACCTTGATGCTGCCAAGTCTCTAACCTCTTCTAATGTGTCCACCGAGTCTTGCCGAGCTATCTCATTATCTGTCTCGATGTAAGCCGCAACTCTTGGTGAATCATGTATGATATCGCTGGGCATGACTGCTTCTGCTCCATAGACCATGAAATATGGTGTAAATCCTGTGGATCTGTTAGGGGTTGTTCTCAAGCTCCACAGTACTGCTGGCAGTTCTTCCACCCAACATCCTGGAGATGCTTCGACCTTTTCAATAAGGCGCGGCTTAATTCCATGGAGAATTTCCTGGTTAGCTCGCTCAGCTTGTCCATTGCTCTGCGGGTGTGCTACTGACGTGAGGTCCAATCTTATCCCATTGTCTGCGCAAAATATCTGTGTAGCCCCTTCAGAGGTGTTGCTCCCATTGTCTGTAATGATACTATGGGGGTAACCGAAGCGGAATATGACCTTCTTCAAGAACTTGACTGCTGTTTCAGCCTCGCAATCTCCCACAGGTTCTGCTTCTATCCACTTTGTGAATTTGTCCACCATGACTAAGAGGTGAGTTTTTCCGTTTGAAGACCGTCTGAAAGGCCCTACCATGTCAAAACCCCATACGGCAAAAGGCCATGTGATGGGTATTGTGCGAAGTGCTTGGGCTGGCATATGATCTTGCCTAGCGTATCTTTGACATCCATCGCACACTCTGACAATTTGCTCTGCATCTGCTAATGCTGTTAACCAGAAGAATCCATGTCGGAACGCCTTTGCCACCAAAGATCTTGACGAAGCATGATGGCCACAATCGCCTGAATGAATTTCGTGCAAGATTTTTCGTCCCTCTTCTGGTGAGACACATCTTTGGAATGCTCCTGATACGCTGCGCTTGTATAATTCGTTGTTGATGATTGTATAGGCCTTTGATCGTCGTATGATTTTGCGCGCCTCAATTTCATCGTCCGGCAGCACTCCGCGACTTAAATATGCCATGTATGGCTCTGTCCATCCTGGCTGTTCATGCAGGGCTGCGACTAAAGTTGAATCATCCTCTGGCTCTGCAATGTCAATCTCTGCTGGAGGTTTGACTGATGGATTGTGCAGTTCATCCAGGAAAACATTGGGTGGGACTGACTGTCTGTTGGATCCAAGCCGAGACAGGGCATCCGCAGCTTCATTTTGTCTCCGATCAATATGTTCAACTTGGTATCCAGTGAAATGTCCAGCAATTCTGTCCACCTCTCTCCTATATGCAGCCATGTTCGCATCCTTGCTGTCCCACGTTCCGGAGACCTGCTGTGCCACCAAGTCTGAATCGCCAAAACAGCGTATGCGACTGATGTTCATCTCCTTTGCTATACGTAGACCATGAAGCAGTGCCTCGTACTCCGCCACGTTATTTGTGCAGTTGAAGTGTATCTGTAACACATACCGCAGCTTGTCTCCCTTGGGAGATGTCAGAACAACTCCAGCCCCCGAGCCTTGCAACTGTCTTGACCCATCAAAATGCATGGTCCAGTATTTGGTTTCTGCCATGCTAGGAGCAACTTGGATTTCTGTCCAATCGTTAATAAAATCTGCAAGGGCTTGCGACTTAATTGATGTGCGCGGCTCGTAACTGATGTGATGTGGTCCCAACTCGATCGCCCACTTAGCGACTCTTCCAGTAGCTTCTCGATTACGAATGATATCTGCCAATGGTGCTGAACTCACCACAGTTATTGGATGCTCTTGGAAGTAGTGCTTCAGCTTGCGACTCGCCATGAACACTCCAAACACCAACTTCTGCCACTGTGGGTAACGCTGTTTGGAAGCTGTGAGGACTTCGCTCACGTAGTATACTGGTCTCTGGACAGGGTATTCCTTTCCGTTTCTTGTCTCTCCACAACCATGACAGCACTCACAGCGCGGGAATTTGCCGCTATGTATAGTAGCATTGGCTCTTTATCTTTTGGAGCCGCCAGAACTGGAGCATTTGTCAATTGATGTTTCAAGGCTGTCAGAGCTTCGTCGGCCTCTGCGTCCCAAACGAAGGTGTCTGATTTTTTCAACAGTCTGTACAAAGGTAGTGCTTTTCTCCCAATCTTGATATAAAGCGACTCAAAGCTGCTACGCAACCAGTAAGCCGCTACATCTTTTATCTTTTCTGGCTTTTGGAGATCCATCACGGCCTTTATCTTGTCAGGATTGGCCTCAATGCCTCTTTCTGATACTATGAATCCCAATAGCTTTCCTGCTGGTACTCCGAAACGCACTTTGTGGGGTTGAGCTTCATGTTGTATTTTCTGAGATTTGTGAATGTCTCTGCCAGATCACCAATAAGATCCTGGCTAACTTGCGATTAATCACAATATCATCCACGTAGGCATGAACGTTGCGACCTATTTGCTCATGTAGCAATTCTGAATGCATCTTTGGTAAGTCGCACCTGCGTTCTTCAACCCAAAGGGCATGCTGACGTAACAAAAAGCTCCGAAGGGTGTGATGAAGGACGTCTTTTCTTGGTCCTCCCTCTTCATCTTGATTTGATGGTAGCCTGAATAGGCGTCCAAAAAGCATAACAGCTCGCACCCAGCAGTTGAATCAATTACTTGGTCGATTCGGCAAAGCAAATGGATCCTTTGGACAAGCTTTGTTAAGACTGGTGTAATCAACGCACATTCGCCACGTACCGTTCTTTTTCATAACCAATACTGGATTTGCCACCCATTCCGGATGGTATACCTCTGTGATGAATCCTGCAGCCAGCAAGCGAGCTATTTCCTCTCCTATTGCCTTTCTCCTGTCATCATGAAAACGCCGTAGTGGCTGCTTCACTGGTTTAGCCGCAGGGTTCACTTTGAGGCTATGTTCTGCTAATTCTCTTGGTACCCCTGGCATATCTGACGGCTTCCATGCGAAGATGTCTTTATTTTCCTGGAGAAAAGCGACGAGGGCCTTCTCCTGCTCTTCTTCCATGTGTGCTCCAATGCTAGTTTGCTTGGATGAGTCGCCAGGAACAAGATTTATCTGCTTAGTGTCCTGGGCCGCTTTGAATTTCATTGGTGGCTCGGCAGATGGCGTGGTAACCACACTCATATCGTTTGGGTCCACCTGCGACTTATAACCTTTTAGTTCTTCCGCGGCACAGGCGGATTCTGCGAAAGCCGCATCTCCTTTCTCACATTCTATTGCTTTTTCTCTATCTCCGTACACTGTGATGACCCCTTTTGGTCCTGGTATCTTCAACTGTAGGTACACGTAGCATGGCCTGGCCATAAACTTAGCAAAGGCCGTTCTTCCAAACAAGGCGTGATATGGGCTTTGGAATTTTACCACTTCGAAGCTTAGGAATTCACTTCTAAAGTTCTCTTCTGTTCCAAAAGTTACCCCTAGGGTTATTTTCCCCACTGGCCGTGCGGACCTTCCTGGGACAATGCCGTGAAATACTGTTGACGTGGGCTGCAGGCTGGAATCCTTGAGTCCTAGACGCTGGAAAGTATCGTAGTACAAGATATTAATGCTGCTTCCTCCATCCATAAGCACTTTGGTCAGCTTGTATCCTGCAACGTATGGTGCCACAACCAGTGCCAACTTGCCAGGTTCCCGTACCTGTGGCGGGTGGTCGTCGCGACTCCAGGTTACCGCGTATTCTGACCACCTTAACCAAGCGGGTGTTGCTGGTATCACGGCGTTCACCTGCTGACTTCTCCGGCTCAATTTCTCTTCTCTTTTGGAGGTATCGATAACTATTGTGTGATACTGCCCCGTCTGCCTGGGGTTACTCGCGCCGTGCTGCCCAATATTTGTGTTATGAGCCGCACTAGGGTTTCCTTCATGGGAATTCCCCCCGTTGTGTTGGCTCTCTTCTTTCCACTTTTTGTAATAATGGCATTGCGCCTTGGTATGGTCCGCTGGCCGTCCATCACCTGTCGCATGAAGGTCGCATGGCCGGTTGAAAACTTCTTGCATATTGATTGGACGGGAGCCGTATCCTCGACCCCTTCCACGCTGGCCTCTGAATCCTCCACGCGTATTGGCGACGAGCCCTGAGTGACCATCTTCGCTTTTGCGTTTGTTTTGACTCGTGTTGTTGTGGCTCGTTTGCTGCTGCTGGGGCTTGTTGGAGTTTTTCTTTCCTTTTGCAGCAACCTCCTCTTCTTCTCCGTCTGACGCGTCTCTGGTTTTGTCTGAGCTGGCATATTTGTTAGCCGCAGCCATCACCTCGCTGAGGCTCTTGACTTTATCCTTCATGCGACCCAGCTTATGAATCAGCGGCTCAAACTTGCAGTTTTTCTCCATCACCAGGACGGCTGAGCTTGGTGGTATATTATCTGAGGAGTGTATTATTTCTGCCACCCTTTTCATCCAATGGCGACTTGACTCGCCTTCCTTCTGGACACAACGCTCTAAATCTTCTATATTGCAGAGTCGCTTGCAAGTTCCTTGGAAGTTCTTAATGAAGGCATCCTTCAGTTCCTCCCAAGTATTTATAGAGTTGGGAGGCAAATTTTGCAGCCATATGTGCGCTGCTCCTTCTAGCATCATGTTTAGGTAGCGTGCGCAGATCTCTTCAGATGCGTTTAGGATGCTCATGCCCATCTCGTAATTGTTGAGCCAAGTGGTTGGATCCATGCTGGCGTTATAGTTTGCCACCTTGCGTGGCCCTTTGAAATCTTCAGGAAAAGGTTCCGATCTGATCCTTCAGTGAAACACGCCGGTCCCTTGAGTCGCGAGGACAGGGCTGTGGGCGCCTGCGGGGTTATCTGCGGGCCGCTTTTGCATCAATGGCATTCGCCTGCGCTTCTGCGACTTGCTCCTGCTGCCTCTGTGCGACTCCTGACACGTCCTCTGGTGGCCTGCTCTGGACGCTTCTTTCTGCTGTAATCCTGTGATTGGCTGGTACGAGGGGCAGCTGTGCTTCGGCTTCCGCCCTATTGGCTTGTTGCAGGACTGCCGTACTTAGCATCTGAATCGCGCGCCGCGCCTCAGCATTGACCGGGTCATCGCCTGTTGGTACCATCTGAGTCAAGATATTAGCCGCAGCATACATATTATCGACAGGGTTCTGGTAATGGCCCTGTGGGGTGTGAAACCTCCTTGGTTGTTGCTGGGTCTCTTGATTTGTTGGTACCCTTCCTTCCGCAGTCGTCTGGATTCCCGTCCCCGGCTGGAGTGAGCGGGATTTCCACTGTTGGTTGAGTCGCGCGCAGCTGTGTTTGCGGGTCAACCTGTTGTTGAGTCGCAGCCAGCGCGGCTACTCTCTGCCGCTTGTTGGATTCCTTGGTTTATCTGATCGAGCCTGCGGCGCTCTTCTTCCATCCTTCGAACCTCATACAGGAGCTCGGCCCTGGCGGCCTCAATTTCTGTTGCACGGAGGGCGGCGTTCGTGGCTGACACAGGGACAAGAAGTGGGTTGCTTGGGGGTGCCGATGCCTCGGTTTCTCCAGCAGTTCCTGATGCACCTGCTCCTCCGGCCATGTAAACCGCGACTTGTGCCATCTCTTGATCTGGTGATGATGTGATTTCTGGTGGGTAACCCCAGCAACTTTCTTCAAAGGCAGGTATGATGGACCCAAACTCTTGCGAGTCCATGCTTTCCACGGATTCTTCCCCGTCATCGGCGACTTCTTCTACTGAATCGCCTTCCTGGACCGATCTAACGGACCTGCCACCGATGAAGCCGACGAAGACGTTGATGGATCCGAACGGGATGACGTGGCCGGTCTCCAAATAATCTGCTTCCGGCCCCCAGCTTGAATCGTCGATGAGGGGTGTGCCATTGACCGTGATGATACGGCCAACAACAAGATCTTCAGCTCCCTTCATGGATCCTGCGCGGAACGTGACGCTCTTGACCGCAGGCCCCACGGTGGGCGCCAACTGTCGTGGGTTTGTCACGTCAGGTGTCATAGATGACTTCGTAGGTGTGGGATTATGCGAGTCAAGCATCTCCGAGCTTGGGATCGCAGGAACAAAGATCAACACAGATTTACCCAGGTTCGGCCCCCTCAATGTGAGGTAAAAGACCTACTTCCTGCCTACCCTAGATTGGTATTGATATGATAATCGAGGTGTTACAATGGAGGCGATCCGATCTGGTACTCGCCGTATGAGCTAGGGTTTGGGGCTTGATAGCTTGACCCGCTCTAAGTCCTGCGAGTCCTCTTTATATACACAGAGGCTCGCTAGGTTACAAAAGGAAACTTCCCCATAAGGAATACATCCACAGAGGCCTACTCGGAGACTACTTGGTCTTCACGTCCTCCGGGATATGTCTTCTAGATCTTTCCCCTTATGGCGGTTCAATATTGGGCTTGTTCCCAAGTGGGCCTTCGTCCGTGCGAGTAAGTTAAGTCGCACTGGGCCGCGGGTTAATCCAG
>CAMZMU010000033.1:44544977-44657649 GCA_947311845.1 Poa pratensis | reverse complement strand
CTGGGGATCTCTCCGAGCCTCCGGAGCCTCCACCGTTTTGGCACCTCGGGGCGCCTGGAGAGGAAAAAGCTCAAAAACTCCCCCGAGGAGCCTACGCAAGAATAAGCTCAAACAGAAAAAGGATCGGTTCTTACCCAGATTTCTTGGCGCGGGAATCGACCCACACCGTGTTGACGACCGCCACGGCCGTCGTGGCGCGGCCCCGGCGCCGGACCCCTCGGGAGCAGCCTCGGCTTTCCTCTTGAGAGAAATGCCTGCTGGGCTCCCGGCGGCTCTGTCATGAATGGCCTTGGAGCGGGGCTCGCAGTGGCCTGATGATGCACCGTCGTGTCGCTCTCCTCTTGCCCTTCAGCACGCTGCGAAGGAGCGACCGCGAGTTCTCCCTGCTGCCTGTGGAGGCCTCGTGGGTCTCCACTCAGGCGCCGCGCTCTTCGAGGAGCTCGAGTTCTCCGCTGAAGAGGCAGAGCCTCCCGAGGCGCCGGTTGCGCCTGCGTCGGATTCACAGGCCGTTTCCGTCGCTCCTCGTCGCCCTCAGCTGGCGCCCCCTGCGCCGCAGACTCAGGATCCTCGCGAGGCCCCACATGCCCCTTGGGCACCAGGCCCCACTGGTCGAACTTCGCATCGTCCACGAGCGAGACGCGTGCCGAGATCGATCCTGTGGAGCGGACCGCCTTATCGCCGTGCTTGGGGATGTCTGGAGCCGTGAAGACTGTCTCCATGATGGTGCGCACCTCCTGCTGCGTGAAGAGGTTGCGCTCAGGCGCATTTTGTCCCTCTGGTTGGAGTACAGCCACATCGCGTCCCCGTGCCTCTGGAGCGGAGCAATGCGGCGCTTCACGAAGTCCTTGGCCACCATCTGCCCGGTGAGGCCTGCCTCGCGGAGGTCCTTCAAGCGCCTCACCACGGGCCGAGCGCGGCTCCCTTGAGTGCCTTAGAAGACCAGCTCGCCCTCTTCGTCGGAGGCGCTTCGGGCAGGTCGAAGAAGGCGCTCCGGCTTCCGAACTTCATGAGGAACCAGCGCTTGCGGAAGTCCTCCACCTTCTTCGTCACATTGGTCACAATGTTCTCGCCGTTCCGCGCGATGGGGATGTACGTGCCCGTCATGCCCTCGGTGATGCGGAAGGACACGCACCCTGACCGTTCCTTGTTCGCCGTGAACCGGAGCGCATAGAAGCTGCGGAAGAGGTCCACCGAGGGTGGAATGCCGATATATGCCTCGCAGAGGTAGGCGAAGATGGCGAGGACGAGGATGGAGTTAGGATGGAGATGAAGAACCAGGGATAGTCAAGCTCACGAAGAGAGTTCGTGTAAGGGGCTGAACACGTTGGTCAAACAACCCTCAACCTGCGCGGCGACGGTGCTCGTCAAGCAAGTGGAGGGACATCACGACAGAGATGAGCACCAGCCCGTACCCAGGTTCACGGCCCTCGTGTGGAGGTAACACCGCTACTCCTGCTTGTCTGTATTGCACTGCTTGTAGAGGTTACAATACAATGAGCTTGCCGAGGGCTCTCTTTTGGCAATGGCGTATACAAGGAAGGGAAGCAGTGGTCTTCTTCTTCCTTGCGCGTAAGTGGCTATGCTGGAATGAGAATGCGATCCCTTGCTACGATGCACCTCGTCCTCCTTTTATAGGCGGCCCGTGCTCCTCCCTGCGCTTGCACTATGGTAGGGCTGTCACGTGGCGCAGAAGGTAGAGCGTGGTACACCGCGGCCCGGTTGTCCATGGACGCGGTCCATGGGCGTAAAGCTGACGCCTGTACCAGAGTAACCACCGTCCATGCAGGACGGCAAGCTGGGGCCGCAAAGGAACGTGGGGGTGCCCACGGTGAAGTTGGCCGTGGAGTGTAGCGCCGGCCGGTCCCCTTATCACCGAAGAGGAAACCCTTGTAGTCCGGTGCGGATGGCACAGCTTTTGTTGACTCCTTTAATCACCAAAATGGCAACTGCGGCGTCGTCGTCACCGCGCGCAGGGGCGCGCGTCACTCTGCGGCCGCTGCAGAGCCCATGTGCGCTCTGCAGAGGTTGCTTTGCAGCGAAGCGATCTCCACGAGGGCTTGGGAGCCCTGTAGAGAATTTGGCGTTGACCTCTCTCCAGGGGAGATTACCTTGAAGAGGGGGCAGCAGTGGGAGAGGGCCTCCGCAGGCCTCTGCTGCCTAAAAAGCCCTCCAAGCCTACGGCTTGGAGAGCCTCACGAGGCAATTCGCCTCGCGAGGCTCTCCAAGCCGTAGGCTTGGTCCTTAGCAAAAATTTGCCATCAAGTGTCGAGGGCCGTAGAGGACAGGCCCAGCACACCCTGGATTTCACTGGGCCGACAGTAGCCCCGGGCCCATGATGGGCACGATGTAGTCCAATGGACGTAGGCGAACCCGGGGGCTACTGTCGGCCCAGTGAAATCCAGGGTATGCTGGGCCTGTCCTCTACGGCCCTCGACACTTGATGGCCGAATTTCCGCTAAGGACCAAGCCTACGGCTTGGAGAGCCTCGCGAGGTGAATTGCCTCGCGAGGCTTTTTAGGCAGCAGAGGCCTGCGGAGGCCCTCTCCACTGCTGCCCCCTCTTCAAGGTAATCTCCCCTGGAGAGAGGTCAACGCCGAATTCTCTACAGGGCTCCCAAGCCCTCGTGGAGATCGCTTCGCTGCAAAGCAACCTCTGCAGAGCGCACATGGGCTCTGCAGCGGCCGCAGAGTGACGCGCGCCCCTGCGCGCGGTGACGACGACGCCGCAGTTGCCATTTTGGTGATTAAAGGAGTCAACAAAGCTGTGCCATCCGCACCGAACTACAAGGGTTTCCTCTTCGGTGATAAGGGGACCGGCCGGTGCTACACTCCACGGCCAACGTCACCGTGGGCACCCCCACGTTCCTCTGCGGCCCCAGCTGGCCGTCCTGCATGGACGGTGGTTACTCTGCTACAGGCGTCAGCTTTACGCCCATGGACCGCGTCCATGGACAACCGGGCCGCGGTGTACCACGCTCTACCTTCTGCGCCACGTGACAGCCCTACCATAGTGCAAGCGCAGGGAGGGAGCACGGCCGCCTATAAAAGGAGGACGAGGTGCATCGTAGCAAGGGATCGCATTCTCATTCCACTATAGCCACTTACGCTCAAGGAAGAAGAAGACCACTGCTTCCCTTCCTTGTATACGCCATTGCCAAAAGAGAGCCTCGGCAAGCTCATTGTACTGTAACCTCTACAAGCAGTGCAATACAGACAAGCAGGAGTAGCGGTGTTACCTCACACGAGGGCCGTGAACCTGGGTACGGGCTGGTGTTCATCTCTGTCATGATGTCCCTCCACTTGCTCGACGAGCACCGTCGCCGTGCAGGTTGAGGGTTGTTTGACCAACGTGTTCAGCCCCTTACACGAACTCTCTTCGTGAGCTTGACTATCCCTGTTTCGTGGGAGTCATTCTCCGACAATGTCTTTAAGAATTAAGTTCTAAACAACACAATATTGTATTAAATTCAATACACAATGTGAGCGACGTGTATGATCAATAAGTAGAATAAACACATATGTTTTACCCTTAGTAGCAACATCACATCATTTACCCTTAGTCGTTTCTGTCAACTTGAACCCAGGGATGAATGAGACATGAACCCACTATCGAGGATATACTCCCTCTTGGAGATTTAAACAACTACATGGCCAAATCAATCATATAAATCAAAGAGCATGTGGGAACATGAATAAAGCAATATCATCATATATACAACATTCACAATCTGATCATAAAATCACAAATTTATCATATCCCAAATAACACAACAATTAGCAATTACATCAGATGAATCTCGATCATGTAAGGCAACTCATGAGACCATTGTATTGAAGCACAAGGAGGAGAGGTCACTCTCTAGCTACTGATATGGACCCGTAGTCCAGGGATGAACTACTCATGCATCGTCATGGAGGCAGCAAGGTTGGTGTAGATACCTTCGCGATGATTTCCGGCCCCGTCGGAAGGGTGTTGGAACAGGACTCCAAAATACCGAAAAAGGGTTTTTCGCGACATCGGCGGCTCGATATCTCCTTTCGCAAAATATTTTTTGTCCCCGGACATTTAAGGGTTAACGTGATTTTATAGGCGAAGACCCCTCAGAAGGCGTTGCCCGAGGCCCTCACGCGGGTGGGGCCATAGCTAGGCTTGTCTGCCGCAACCCTTGGCCATGTGGGACTTGTGGGTCCTTCCTGAGGCTCATATTTAGTCGTCTGTCTTCTTCTTGATATAAAAAAAGCTTGGTGAATTTGGCGTCCTTTTCTGGCAATATTTCTTTTTAACAACTTTTCTGAAATACAAAAGCTACAGATTACAGAAAGTTAGACTTGGCATCTTGTTAATAGGTTAGTGCAAGAAAAGGTCATAAAATGATATTAAAGTATAGTTGAAACATGCAGCAATGATCTAAAAGTAGTATGAACCAATCAAAAACTATGGATACGTTTTGGAGGTATGAACATCCCCAAACTTAATTCTGGCTTGTTCGCAAGTAGTTAAATGACAAACAAATATTTGTTGAGGTTGAATGCTACCAAACATGATATTGATCAGGTAATATAAAACATATGAGTTGAGATAAAATGATTCAAACCAATTGTTTATAGTGAACATTAAACAAACAAGGATTAAATAAGGTAAATAATCAAGCCAAAACCTTTCAGGGATCAACTTTGGAGACTTAAAAACCACACTCAAAAAGTTGAAAATAAAGTCAAAATTATGTCTCAAATATAAAGGCATCATTCCATCCAGTAGGTACACTACAACAATCCCGGTCTTCAACCACGAATGAGTTTGTGGTGGAAAGTCAAATATCCGTCATAAACGCTCACCTACGACGGATCTGTCGATCGTGGTCGAAAGTGCGTCATAGATGAACTCCGAGACGGATTCCCCGAACCGTCTTGGATCCGTGACGGCCAGACCCAGCCAGAGGCCCGCCTGGCCCAATTCCTCGTGACGGACAAAAACGTCACCCCTGGTTGTCCCCTTGCCGGAAAAGTGGCGACACTTTTGTCAGACCAATGATTGACCTCTCAGGACCTTGTCGGTAAAGTCAAGTCTGTCGTTTAGCGTGACGTCATCCGCAAAAAGGCCGGCCCATAATAATCTAATGGGCCGGCCCATGAATCATAACAGGCTAAGCCCATCTGCTAAAATAGGCCGACCCGGCCCATTTTGCCATGCCCCTATAGGCCCAGCTAAACAAGGAACCCGGGCAGAGAGTCAAACAGGCCGGCCCATACAACCAGATGGGGCGGTCCACTAGGACTAGCATGCGGGCCCATCTAACCTAGCAGGCCAGTGCAGTTAGCCTTGCAGGGTTGTCCAATGAGAGCTTGCCACCACTAAAGAAATATGGCCTTTTACCATGGTCAGTTTCGTGGTAGAAAGGCCGTTTTTCGTGGCGAAAGGTTTTTAGCAACGAGGGGGTCAGTGGTAGATACAGCATGGCTGATTTAGTATCCACAGCGGCGGATTTCGTGGTAGATGGTTCCGTCATCAACCACGACCAGACTGCCGTGGTAAAAGAATCTAACAGACACATGGCAAACGGCGTTATCTCTTCTACCACGACGTGGGAACCGTGGTAGATGCACGGCCCACCTGAGGTCTACTATTATTATGTGGGCCGGCCCGGTAAGGCAAGCTGGGTCGGCCTGTCAAACTTAGATGGGCCGGCCTGTCATAGTTAGTGGGTTGGCCTGCCTCGGTAAATGGGCCGGCCCATTCCAGTACGTGGGCCGGCCTGCCTCCGTACATGGGCCGGCCTGCTCCTGTGCGTGGGCCGGCCTGTTTGTCGCATCCGGGAACATGGGGTTCCCGTGAAGCGCCCCGCGTGGCCCACGGTAAGCAAACTCTCAGGGGGCACAAATCTCGGGAGCCTGGAAGGCTCCTTCCCAGGGATGGTCAGGGGTGGAGATGTTCGGGACAGTGAAAGGGAACAAGCCATGTGCAAGTCTGCAGAGTAAAGCTACGGGAATACAACCCCAGTTTGGCGTGTTCCGGTCCAACGACAGCCTTGGAAGGGCTCTTTTTGGAAGTTAAGCTCATCGATAGGGGTATAAAGGTTAGACCATTGTGGCATCCCCTTGAGATAAAAGGAGGACCAGGTCAGGAGGAAGAGGATCATCTTGGAACACAAGCTACCTAGACAGAGAGCTCGTCATGGAGAGAGTGCCCGGGAACACATCCTTATAACCCGGATACGCATATCACCACCATATATCCAGACATGCAGGAGTAGGGTATTACGCTTCCGAGCGGCCCGAACCTGGGTAAACGGCTTGTGTGCTCTACTTCTCGCATCGCTCACTCGCTCACCTAGATCCTCCTTACGCCCTCGTCAAATCTCTAGAAGGGGGTCTCTCGACCTCTGGTGTTCGTGACTTCGGACATGACATCTGGCGCGCCAGGTAGGGGGCACTGGAGATCTGGTGAGCCGTTCGTCGTCAAGCCCGAGAAGCAAGCATGAGTTCCGAGAAGATCGAGGGCGGGTCTTCTGACTCCAGCCTCGACGGAAGGCCGTCGTGCAGGAGGACGCTGTCGTTCGAAGACTCTCCCTTGAGCGACGAGGATCATCGCGCAATCTCTTCCACCTGGCGTCGAGTCGATACTCATCATCTTCGTCGCCTTGGGAGACCCTGTTTCCTCGCCTCTCGGCATGGAGGAAGCTGCACAAGGAGGAGAGGTCTCTTTTCTGGCACATGAGTAACTTCTTCACTAGAGCCTGGATCACTTCTGTGCTCCTGCTTGGATAACTTCTTCACTGAATCTTCTGAAGAGTGTGTGCCTTTGCGCACTGTCCTGCAAATACTGTCAAATGATGTGAAATGCAGCTAGAATTCTTTACTGAACATTTGAATTTGAGCAAGATTTAAGGTTTTAGGGTTCAGAAATATGCATATAAATTAAGGTGATCAAACCCCCAGACCCAAACCTTTGCTTGTCCCCAAGTAAAGCAAATAGGATGAAAATGACAACAGTCTGATAGTGAACAGTGCTCAGTTCTAAAAATACAACTGTTCATACATATTGGATTCATTGCAGCTTCTGCATACAGGTAATGCAATTTCTAGTTCTAAAACAAGTTTCAAATAGCAAAATTTATATATTTCTAGGTTCAGATATTTTGGATTAACTGTTCATACATATTTACAACTGTTCATACAATTGACAAGGAAATTGAATGTAACTGATCCAGAAAATAGCCAATATGCAAAGATGAATGTTAACTGAATGCAAAGTCAGTGCTTCACCTACTATAGTTCCCAGGAACATAGTAGGCTAATGCATTAGTCAGAAATGAGTTTAGTTAAGCAATTTCTTGTTAAGTTATCACAGTTAGTGCTTCACAAGCTACAATCCCAGGATCATAACTGCTAATGCCAAAAATTGCTTCAGGTTTCAGTTATAAAGCTCAGGTTAGTGCTTCACATAACACAATCCCAAGATCATGATCCCAGGATTGTTTACTATCACAAAATTCTTAGTTAGTTTCACTATTAGTACTTCACAAATCACAATCCCAAGATCATGATTGCTAATGCAAAAAATGCAAAAATGCAGTTAAGACATGGCTCTGAAATGGATCATCTCATTCAGTTTCTAACTTGCATTATACAGGTATTCCAAAAGTCTTGAACAGAGACATAAATGAATTCTGTTTTGATAAATGGTTCTGAACATAAGCATTTGCAAGAATTATAAGCAGAGACAATGCAAGATTCTCAACAGCATGAAAGATTGTTTAAACAGAATAGAGCACTCAATGAATTCTTTACTGTAACAACAATTTCACACATAGCCAACAATGGATAAAATCTTCAGAATCATGGCATAAAAGTAATGTTCATAATTGAATTTGGTTTTGGGAATTGTAATATTTTCACCTGGTGTTTGCTTCCGCTCCTAGATTCATAAGATCACTGCCAACCTTCTCCGTTCCTCCTTTATTCTTTAACTGAAAAACAAAAAACAAAAGAAACACGCAAAACAAAAATAGCAAATAAAGGAAATAAATAGCATAAAAAGGTATCAGGCTGCCTCCTGATGAGCGCTAGTTTAAAGTCATGAGCCTGACTGTAGCTTCTCTTCACTAGTTCTCAACTTCAGAAGATGCATTGTGAGCATCCTTTGGCTCATCTTACTCTGATTCTTCAGTGTCTTGAGTGTTCAATTGCTCTCCAACCACATAGTGCTTCAGCCTCTGACCATTAACCTTGAAAGTACCTTCAGATGGACTTTGCACTTCAAAAGCACCATGTCCCAGGTCTCTCTTGATGATACAGGGACCAAACCATCTTGACTTGAATTTTCCAGAGAACAAATGCAGCTTGGAGTCATACACCAGAACTGTCTGTCCAACACTGAATTCTTTTCTGAGAATGTGTTTGTCATGCCACTTCTTTGCTTTTTCCTTGTAGATCTTGGAGCTCTCATAAGCATCATACCTTAGCTCCTCCAGTTCACACATTTGTAACTTTCTTACATTTCCAGCTTTTCCCAAGTCCATGTTCAACTTCTTGATTGCCCACTGAGCTCTGTGCTCCAACTCAACAGGCAAATGACATGCTTTTCCATAGACAAGCCTGAATGGTGACATTCCAATGGGTGTTTTGTATCCTGTTCTGTATGCCCACAAAGCATCAGGCAATTTCATTGACCAATCACCTCTGGATTTGGATACTACTTTTTCCAATATCTGTTTTACTTTTCTGTTGGACAATTCAACTTGTCCATTAGCTTGAGGATGGTAGGGTGTAGTCACTCTGTGGTTCTTCACACCATACTTGCTCAGGAGCTTCTCTAGTTGTTCATTGTTGAAATGAGCTCCACCATCACCGATCACTACTCTAGGAACTCCAAATCTGGGGAAAATGACAGTTTTGAACAGCTTGCACACAGACTTTGAATCAGCACTGACAGTGGTTATTGCTTCAACCCATTTGGACACATAGTCCACTGCAACCAAGATATGCTTGTAGCCTTTTGAGGGTGGTAGAGGTCCAACAAAATCTACTCCCCACACATCAAACAATTCAACTTCCAGAATTCCCTTCTGAGGCATTTCATTTCTCCTTGAAATCTTTCCAGCTCTCTGACATGGATCACACTGTTTGATGAAATCATGGACATCTTTGAACAAGCTAGGCCAATAGAATCCAGCCTACAAGATTTTGGCTTGAGTTTTCATCACTCCAGCATGGCCTCCATACATGCCTGCATGGCATTGGAACACAACATCACTAATCTCCTCAGATGGTACACATCTCCTCACAACTCCATCAGCACAATGCTTGTACAAGAATGGCTCATCCCAGTAGTAGCTTTTACCATCATGCAGAAATTTCTTTCTCTGTTGATATGACATATCAGCTGGTATTATTTCGCAGACAAGGAAGTTCACTACGTCAACATACCATGGAGAGCTAGACTTCACTCCCATCAACTGTTCACCAGGTATTCCATCTTGGATTTCCCTCTTTTCAGAGCAACTTATTCTGGACAAATGGTCTGCTAATGAATTCTCAGAGCCTTTCTTGTCCTTGATCTCAATATCAAATTATTGCAACAAGAGAATCCATCTGATGAGCCTTGGTTTTGCATCCTTCTTCTTGACCAAGTACCTTATTGCTGCATGATCTGTGAAAACTGTGCATTTATGTCCAACAAGGTAAGGCCTAAATTTGTCAAATGCAAACACTACTGCCAACAATTCCTTTTCAGTAGTGGTGTAGTTGATCTGGGCATCATCTAGTGTTTTACTGGCATAATGGATTACATGAGTTGCCTTTTCCTTCTTCTGACCAAGCACTGCTCCCACAGCATAGTCACTAGCATCACACATCAGCTCAAATGGCAGAGTCCAATCTAGGGGTTGCACTATTGGAGCTGAAATCAGAGCTTCTTTCAACTTGTTGAAGGCTTGCATACATGCTTCATCAAACACAAACTCGACATCTTGATTCAGCAGGTTTGTGAGTGGCTTTGCAATGAAAGAAAAATTCTTGATGTTCTGTAAAATCCAGCATGACCAACAATACTTTGTATTCCCATGACATTTTCAAGAGGAGGTAACTTAGCAATAACATCAACTTTTGCTTTATCCACTTCTATCCCTCTGGCAGACACAAGATGTCGAAGCACAATTCCTTCAGTTACCAGAAAATGGCATTTCTCCCAATTCAGGATCAAATTCTGCTCAGAACACCTATGCAATACTGCTGTCAAATTCTTCAGACAAGTGATGAAATACTTTCCATACACTGTGAAGTCATCCATGAACACTTCCATAATTCTCTCAATGTGATTAGAGAATATAGACATCATACACCTCTGAAAGGTGCCAGGTGCATTGCACAAACCAAATGGTAGTCTCTTGTATACAAATGTTCCATATGGACATGTGATGTTGTCTTATCTTGATCAGATGGATGAATAGGAATTTGAAGAAAACCAGAGTAACCATCTAGGTAACAATAGAATTTCTGTCCTGCTAACCTTTCCAGCATCTGATCCATAAATGGCAAAGGAAAATGATCTTTCCTAGTTGCCTTATTCAGTTTTTTGAAGTCATTGACCATTCTCCATCCTGTGACAGGTCTTGTGGTCATCAGTCTACCTTCTTCATTCTCAACTACTATGTAACCTCCTTTCTTTGGCACAATGTGTATTGGACTAACCCACTCACTGTCAGAGATGGGGTAAATCATTCCTGCCTTAAGCAGTTTCAGAACTTCCTTTTTTACAACTTCTTGCATGGCAGGGTTTAATCTTCTCTGTCCCTCTCTTGTGGGCATGCTATCCTCTTCCAAATGTATTCTGTGAGAACAAACCTTTTCATCTATTCCCTTGATGTCATCAATTGAATAACCAATCACATTCTTGTACGACCTAAGTACTGACAACAGACTTTCTTCCTGTTCATCATCCAAAGCAGAGCTAATTATCATTGGGTGAATTCTCTCCTTCTCCAGAAAAGAGTACTTCAGATGAGAAGGCAATTCTTTCAACTCAACAATGGAATGATGAGATGTCTGAGGTTCTTCACTTGAAATTTTCTCTTCAACATTTTCACAATGAGAAATTCCAAATATTTCCTGTGGCTTTGTATTGTCAGCTGTCACAAACACTTGTAGTTCAGGTTCATCTGTCTGCATTTCTTGCAAAGTATCCAGCACACTCTTGTCAACCACATCAATAGAATGACATTGCTCAAGTATATTGGGTAGATGAGAAGCATGCTTCATGCTGAACTCAGCTTGCTCAGACCCAAATTGCAATTTCAGAGTTCCACCTTTCATATCAATTATTGCTCCAGCTGTTGCCAAGAAGGGTCTGCCTAGATTCAAGGATTCAGAGTTATCTTCAATCTCCAAAACCACAAAATCAACAGGGTAAGCAAAGTTTCCAACTTGAACTGGCACATCTTCAAGAATTCCAGCTGGTTTTCTCAGAGTTCTGTCTACGAGTGGCAGTGTCATGGAAGTAGGTTTCAGAGCTCCTAACTGCAAAATCTGACTGACAGCCAAAGGCAACACACTGACTGAAGAACCTAAATCACAAAGAGCTATGAAAGTTCTTTTTCCAACAACACAGGGGATGCTAAAGCTGCCTGGATCACCCAATTTCTTTGGCATGTAATTCTGAGTGACATCACTGCAGTCCTCTGTCAGAGCAACAATTTCTGGATCTTCTAGACTTCTTTTCTTGGTTATCAGATCTTTGAAAAAATTTGCATACAGAGGGATGTGTAGCACTGCATCCAGAATAGGAATTGTTATCTGAACTTCCTTCATAGTCTCCAAGAACTTGGCATATTGCTTTTCTTCCTTGGTTTTTTCCAATCTCTCAGGAAAAGGAACTTTCTATGCAACAGGCTTCTGAACTGAAGGTGCTGGTTTTGCTACAGTGTTTTCTGGCTTTTCATGATCTGCTACAGTCTCCACTGATTTTTCTGGTTCTGCAACAGTGTTTTCAGGGGTAACTTGTTGCTGAGTTGTTGTTCTTCTTGGTGGAGCTACATAAGGAACCATAGGAGGTGTTTTTAGCACTGGTTCAGTGTTCACTCCACTCCTAGTTGTTACTGCCTCTACAGATTCAGTAGTTGAAATAGCTCCACACTGCTTGGGATTTTTCTCTGCTTGTGCTGGCAACTTGTTTTCAGGCTGGTTTACTTGGTGATGCATGTAAAATGCATACATGAACTTTGCATTATTTTACTTATATTCCAATCATATTTACATCATATAAGGGTTATATAAATGTTTTATAATGATTTTGGGAATACTTCATAGTTTTCCCATTTATTTGGAATTAACCCTGTTTTCCAGAAAACGTCGTTTTTAGTGTTTCAGACTTTCCGGGAGCTTCGGGACTCCAAAAAGGGCAAGGTCAGAGAGCACGCTTCAGAATTTTCGAGACGAATGCAATGGGCTCAAAATGAAGGCCAGAAGCCCAACCATCTGGAAATGAGAGGGCCCCACGCGGCCTAAAATCTTGGCCACGTGGGCCTACCTATTTTGGGCCTCGGAGCTCCGCCGCCATTGATCTTTTCTCCACCGACCTAGTCGTGACCTAAAAACGCCTATAAAAATTGTCCCCCGACGTTCTCTGGAAGGAGGCGGCGGAGAAACACAGAACCACGAAACAGAGAGTCAGAAGGCTGCGCCGGAGAAGATCGGAGGGGGAAACGCCGCCGGAGTCACCTCCGGAGGGCTCCACCCCCCTCCGGCGTGTTCATCATCAACATCTACAGCAAGAACTTCTCCACCATCATCACCATGATGAAGGGGGAGTAGTCCACCCCCTGGATTTGGGTTTGTGGTGGTAACTTATGTATCTCTCCTCTCTTTGAGCTTCACTAATTAGTACCGTATGAGCTGCTGAACATGATTACGGTCATCTATGTAATACCTTTGTGGTGAATATTGTGGTGAGATGATTTGTTATGCATTTACCGTTTGTTGGAACTTTTATGATTGTCATGCTTTGAATATTGTTCTTTAAGAAGTATGATGTATGTGGGTACGGGATGGCCGATGTGACACGGCATAGGTATTGAGTGACACAGTACCGCCCAACATCCTTTATCTGGGGGTAAAAAGAAAGAGTATGATGTGGGAGTGAGAAAACCACGCTAGCCTTACGAGGGTGACCTAGCAACACAAATGAGTATTCTTTCAACTATGTGTTTTAGGACATATAGCCGTCATAAAAGCTACCATTAAAACATGACAATTGTGTGTACTTTATCTATAACATGATGATCACAGTAGATGAGGGAGAGAGGATTAAGTGAACCCATGAACCATGTCCATTGTTCCTATAAGAAACTCACACTTGAGCTTGTCCTCTTGCTACATAGAGGATTGGGCTTTCTCTCTTTGAGAGCTTTTGCTTGCTACCATTTGTCTTGTCCTCTTGCATTGAAGAGGATTGGGACACTTTTACTTGCTTACCCATCCATCAACCACCTTGTTCTCCAAACTTGTTTAGTGCATAATCAACTAAAACTTGTGACACTTTAGTTGTAGGGAATAGATAACTTTTCCTTCTTGCTCCTGCGGATCGATACCTTACTTCCACATTGAGAGGTGCTACAGTGATCCCTTGCTCTTGGGGGTTATCAAGTACTTTTCTGGCGCCGTTGCCGGGGAGCGTAGCGCTTAAGTTTCTATTCTTGTGTGCACTAGACTAAGCTTGGGGAGGTTCCTTTTATATCTTGCAATCATCTAAGCTTGGGGAGGTTCTTTACTTGTTTAATGATACTATGTCTCCCATTTATGATGATGAATATGATATTTTCAGTCCACCCACTATTGAGTATAAAGTTTATTGTGATTATGATATGCCTCCTATATATGATGATTACAATGATTATTATGAATGTTTTACTCCCACTATTCCTAATGAAACTGTTTATGCTTATGTGGAGAGTAATGATACTTTTATGCATATGGATCATGATAAGAATGTTTCATGTGATAGCTATATTGTTGAGTTTATCAATGATGCTACTGAAAGTTTTTATGAGAGAGGGAGACATGATTTCATATATCTCAAAAATATTAAGTCTTCTCTCTTTTTGTTGAAAATTTTGAAGTTGCACTTGCTTTGCCTTCCTATGCTAGTCACTTTGTGCTTTATTGATTTATTTTCTTACAAGATCCCAATGCATAGGAAGTGGGTTAGACTTAAATGTGTTTGATATTTTTCTTGATGCTCTTTTATTTCAATCTTATTCCTATGGAGCATCATTAAAACTATCAAGCCTAGCTATATGGCTATAAAGAAAGCGCTTTGCGGGAGGCAACCCGGTTATTTTTTGTGTGATTTTCTTTGTGTCCTCTTGCTGTACAAGAGACTTTGTTTATAGTTTAGGTTCTGGATTTTCAATAAAGTGCCAAGTTTTACCCTTTTTGGTTTGAAAAAGTTGCTTATAGCGTTCGGAGATTTTATTCCTGCACGAGTCAGTGCACGGTATGATTTTTAATTCTTATTCTGTAACTCCGAATGAGCTCATATTTGAACTGTAGTTGCAACTTTTCATCCTCTGTATGCATGAATTTTTTCGGAATTTTTCGAGAAAGTTTGGTAGGGTAGAAAAATACGTTTTGCTGCTGCTGTTTTTCTGGACAGATTCTGTCCCATTTTGTTTGATGCATGCTTTGAGCTTTTAAGTTGAATCTTTTTGATCCAATTGAGTTTATGAGTAGGCATACAACATTATACACTTTCTGGACATCTCATATGAATTTTTGTTCAAGGATTATATGCAGCAAGAAACCTATTTGTTTATCACTATTAATGCACCCCACAGAAAAGAAATGGGAGAAACGGTGTTTTGAAGTTTTTTCACAGGGATTGGAGGAGATGCACCAAGAGCTATCCAAGGATGGTGAAGACCATAAGCTTGGGGATGTGAAGACAACCCCGCTGGACCTACACACTCTCGGTTTGCACACGTCCAACTTCTGTTTTTCGATCGAAACACTTTATCGCATAAACTTGGAGCGTCTTTTTGTTTTTGTTTTGAGAGACCACCACACTATCATTTATATATGGAGAGCTACTGGAAATATGGGTTGAAATATGTTGGATGCTTTTATAAGATTGGGAAAAGGGATGTTTGAGTTGATTTTTAATGATACATATAGTTGCATGATTCATGAGCTTGTTTATGAGTAATAGTTTGCAAATTCTTTTTGAAGAGCTATCACTTATTCATGTTTTGGTGCTGATTGTTATTTTACTTGGTTTAACATGGATTAGTTAGTTCTATGGACACTCATGCATGCATCTAGATGGTCAACTTTCTCCCTTTTGCTAGCCCAAACATTCCAACAAGTCAAAACTTGTTTCCAACACCTTCAACCAAAGTTATTCCAGTGAGTCCACCATATCTACCTACTAGCTATATGCTATTCCGAGTATGTTCATCATGATATTTGTGTTATCTATACCTCTGAATGAAAATGATTATGTTATTGATTGCATGGAAAAGTTGGTTATATAGCTCTCACGAACTTGATGCACATTTTACTATCATTGCAATAAATAAAACATGACCCATTGTGATTAAGATTATGATGCTAGTGGCTTGATAAATGTTCGAGGTTGGAGTTAGCCCATATGTGCTGTCACATGCAAAGCTTTCAACATGCTCCTTCATCTCATTTAGTTGATATCATGTACTTTTGTTTATGGATGCCTATCATGGTGAAATGAGGTGGAAATGAAGTAGTTTAAATGAGTTTGTATAAATGGTTAGAGAGACGCCTGGGCCGCTAATCTAAGCCATGCATCATTCATGGTGGAAATTTACTTACATGCTATGGTGAACCGTCTGTGATACACCTTATAATAAAAGCTATTCCAATGGTAAATAAAAAGGGTGTTGAGGTTGTTCATCTTGTTTGTTTGTCTTGTCATTTTGATATGGGCTTGTTCCATATCCTGGGACAAGAGGTACCCCAGTTGACGCTCTTGATGATACTATTATTACTTACAATGATATATAACTTGAACTTGCTTTGTTTCCTAAGTTGAGTAATCATGGTGTAGGTACTTGTATTCAAGGGGCATGAGACACCTAACCTTTACTTTGTCAAGCACACTACTCATATTTGCTCTCACATTAAACTATAATCATTCAAGATGCTATGATAGGGGAATGAGCTTGACACCAAGTATTACCACATTGCAATCATTAACTTAAGTAGAAGAGTTTGGAGGTTAGATGAAACTTATGCATGCTTTACCTCTACTCACTTATACATCTTTCCAAAGTGTCCACCTATCATATTCAGATTTTCATCATCACTCTATGACCAATGTAGGATGTCTACTTATCATTATGCATACATGTGTCCATACTACTATCTGTTATGTTACACTTTGTGAACTATCATGAACATCCTTGTCTTGAATACTTGATATCACTTCATAAACTATTTGCATATTGCTACTCCTTTGAAGAATGAATCATTTGACTATGTAGCAATAGTAATCATCTTTGATATCCATTGTTAGTATTAAATTGCAAAGTCCATGTTAGTTTTATCACCTTCATACTCGAGGACGAGCATGGTTAAGCTTGGGGATGTTGATGCATGTAAAATGCATACATGAACTTTGCACTTATTTTACTTATATTCCAATCATATTTGCATCATATAAGGGTTATATCAATGTTTTATAATGATTTTGGGAATACTTCATAGTTTTCCCATTTATTTGGAATTAACCCTGTTTTCCAGAAAACGTCTTTTTTAGTGTTTCAGACTTTCCGGGAGCTTCGGGACTCCAAAAAGGGCAAGGTCAAAGCACGGTTCAGAATTTTCGAGACGAACGCAATGGGCTTAAAATGAAGACCAGAAGCCCAACAGCTGGAAATGAGAGGGCCCCACGCGGCCTAAAATCTGGCCGCGTGGGCCTACCTTTTCCTCGGAGCTCCGCCGCCGTTGATCTTTCTCCACCGACCTAGTCGTGACCTAAAAACGCCTATAAAAAGGTCCCCCGACGTTCTCTGGAAGGAGGCGGCGGAGAAACACAGAACCACGAAACAGAGAGTCAGAAGGCTGCCGCCGGAGAAGATCGGAGGGGGGAAACGCCGCCGGAATCACCTCCGGAGGGCTCCACCCCCCTCCGGCGTGTTCATCATCAACATCTACAGCAAGAACTTCTCCACCATCATCACCATGATGAAGGGGGAGTAGTCCACCCCCTGGACTAGGGTTTGTGGTGGTAACTTTTGTATCTCTCCTCTCTTGAGCTTCACTAATTAGTACCGTATGAGCTGCTGAACATGATTACGGTCATCTATGTAATACCTTTGTGGTGAATATTGTGGTGTGAGATGATTTGTTATGCATTTACCGTTTGTGTTGGAGCTTTTATGACTTGTCATCTTTGATATTGTTCTTTGAAGTATGATGTATGTGGGTACGGGATGGCCGATGTGACACGGCATAGGTATTGAGTGACACAGTACCGCCCAACATCCTTTATCTGGGGTAAAAAGAAAGAGTATGATGTGGGTGAGAGAAACCACGCTAGCCTTACGAGGGTGACCTAGCAACACAAATGAGTATTTCTTTCAACTATGTGTTTTAGGACATATAGCCGTTATAAAAGCTACCATTAAAACATGACAATTGTGTGTACTTTATCTATAACATGATGATCACAGTAGATGAGGAGAGAGGATTAAGTGAACCCATGAACCATGTCCATTGTTCCTATAAGAAACTCACACTTGAGCTTGTCCTCTTGCTGCATAGAGGATTGGGCTTTCTCTCTCTTTGAGAGTTTTTGCTTGCTACCATTTGTCTTGTCCTCTTGCAGAAGAGGATTGGGACACTTTTATATTCTTGCTTGGTTACTTCCATCCATCAACCACCTTGTTCTCCAAACTTGTTTAGTGCATAATCAACTAAAACTTGTGACACTTTAGTTGTAGGGAATAGATAACTTTTCCTTCTTGCTCCTGCGGATCGATACCTTACTTCCACATTGAGAGGTGCTACGGTGATCCCTTGCTCTTGGGGGTAATCACTTGGGCATTGGAGATCCCAGCTGTGAGTTGCTGCATACTCTTGAAAAACAATTCTGACTGCATCTTCATAGTTTCCTGCATTCCACTGAACATTTTTTCTACAACCTCACCATTTCACTTATTTCTGACTGACTGCTTGAAGTAGCATTTTGCTGGGTTGCTTGCTAATGGTGCTGCTGGTATTGCACATTGCCCTGAGGTCTAAAATTCTGCTGAGCTTGTCGAGGAATATCCCAAGGGAACTTCTCGTGTAGTGATGTTCAAACACTGGGGACTGAAACACGCTCTCAACGAACTCTCGATGACCACGGCGATGAAGACACACAGAGAAAGAGACGCAACAGTTTTTTACCCAGGTACAGGCCACCGTGATGGTGTAAAACCCTTCGTCCTGCATGGATGGATTGCACTGCTCGGGGCGATTACAGTACAAGTGTTGGAGCTAGTCCGGAGGTAGAAGATGATGCTCTAAGGCCACGGGGTAGCCCTATTTATAGTGCTCTGGTCCTCTTCCCCCCAAATGTTTAGGCGGGAAGGGTTGCAACATAGCACCAACAATGGGTACCGGCGTACTGCCCTAGCTTCAGATAAAGCCACCGTCCATGACGCAGTGGCAAGGACTTGTCGGTGACGTTGCTGATGATGTCCGTGGTGGCACGTAGCGCCGGTCCGGCCATCTTGCACCAAAGAGGAAGGTCTTGGGCTTCGCTTTGTTTGCCGTGGATGGTTGGCTCCCTTTAATCACCAAAGTGGAAAGCTTTGGCCGACACACGCTGTGGCGTGGCACAGACGCTCGCGTCACTCTGGGGAAGACGCAGCCGCACATGGCCCCTGGCGCGGGGTCACGGGTGCGCTGTACTTCTTGTCTTGTCCTGCTTGAAGCCTGGCGGTGCTGATTCCCTCGCGAGGGGGGCCTCGCGAGGCCTTCTCGTGGCTGCTGATGCTGCTTCTTCCCGAGGCGGCTCGTCCCGGCTGCGAGGTCTTCGTGAGGCTCAAAGGGTTGAACCGTGCTCTGTTGACTTGTCTTGACCTCCCACGCATGGTCTTCTGGGCCGAAGGCATACGGGCCGTGGTACCCTGGTTTCCACTGGTCCGACAGTAGCCCCCAGGCCCATGTTGTGCATGCCTTGCGGCCGTTGGATGCGAAGCGGCACGGGCCCAAACAGATGCCGGTCCTAGGAGACGTCGCGTGGCGCGGCGGTTCTGCGCGCGGACCCACGACGGTCGCGACGCCTCGGTAACCACCAGGGGTGGCCATAAAGCCTGGTCCACACGCAACGCGGTTATCGAATTATCTCCTTCCAGCGAATCTTCATCCGCTTGACCTTCTTCCTCCCCCTGGTCTTCCGCTGAGCTCAGATCTTGCTAGCAGAGATGGCCGGAAAACGCAAGTGCGCCTCCGCGGTAGAGGAGAAGGACTGGGGCGATGCCCTTCCCCCCTCGTGCGCGCCGAGTGAGAGTTTGGCGATGGCGAGGTGCCAAATGCCTGTGGCCGAGGCTGATGGCCCAGAGTCCAGGCTTCGCTCGGGACGGAGGTGCTTGCCCCCCTGAGGGCCTCGGAGTACCCTTTCTTCTTCCACTCTGTGCTTGCGAGGCTTGTTCCCCCTTCTCCAAGTTCTTCTTGGCGATTTTGGATCACTACCAGATCCAGGCGCTTCACCTTCATCTAAACTCAGTGCTTACCCTTGCGATTTTTGCTTACCTCTGCGAGGGTTACCTGGGCATGGAGCCCTCCGTCGCCTTCTTCCGGTTGTTCTTCAACATGCGCCTCACAGCTCCGGACCACCGCTCCGGTTGCATCTCTTTCTGGATGGCAGACGGTGTGGCGGACCCCTTGATCCACCTTGAAGGCCCCATGAAACAGGAGGAGTTCCGCAAGAAGTGGGTATACATGGACGTGGGTGAAGTGAACCACTTCCTGGATGTCCCTACTGCTCCGGCTACGAAGACCCCAGACTAGGTTCACCTCAAAGACTTCGTCGGGGACCTCGAGCCGTTGCGGAAGGTGTTGAGGCATCTGAAGGTGCCGGGCTGACGGGCAGCAGGTGGTGAAGGAGTTTCTTGAGTGCCAGATTGCCCCGCTGCAAGACCGCCCCAGGCGGGTTTGGGAGTATAACGGGGTGCGGGACGCGATGCGCTTGCCCCCCCAGGATCTCCCCAGCGCGGAGCTCAGTGACCTGATGAGGATGCTGTACACAGCGGAAAAGCCCGAGGGGATTCCCGAGCGGGCTCTTCCCCTATACCATCTTGACGCTTTCGACAAGATTGTAGCCAAGATGCCCTGCTTCGACCAGTGGGATCTGCGCGTGCCTGGCCAGTTCAGGGAGCGGTCCAACCCGCTTCGCTCCGTCCAGGCTCCTGCGGGTGAAGTAAGCGCGGGTGCCCCGAGGCTATGGGCGGAGTTCTTCTGCGGCGGAAGGAGCTCGGAGCAAGGTGGCTCCATCGCTGCGTAAGCGGCGCCACTTGGTCGTTACCTCTAGCGATGAGGAGATCACCATTGGGGCGGGCATGACTCCGGCGCTGCCCGCTGTCCCTTCTGAGGGGGCTCAGGTGGCCCGCGCACTGGCCCCTGAGGTGGCCACAACCTCTTCAGGGTTGAAGAGGTGCTCTTGGGTCGCTCATGATGAGTGAGTTCTTCTGGCGCTTGGCTTTAGCTTCATCTCTTAACTCCCACGATTTCTCACTTCAGCTTTGATCAGGGGTTTTCCTCTAGCGAAGAGGGGGAAGAAGAAGAAATCCTCGGGCCAGAAAAGCCTTTCTTCGCGCGCTGCTAGGGCGGCTTCCTCGAAGCCCGCGGCGTCCACACGTTCGCCGACGCCGGAGGCGGTGGACCGCCTGTCCATCTCATCAGATACCGAGGAAACGGAGGAAAACGGAGTGGTGGTTCCGCCGCCGTCCGCGCAGCGATCGAACTTACTCCCGAGCATCGCGGAAGCGGGTTTCGCAACGGAGTCCCGCACTGAGTCCCTTGCGGCCTCCTCTTCTGGGGCTGCGGCACCTTCAACGGACGACGCTGTCGCGGCGGATGATAGCGTAAATACGCTAGGTGCTAACCTGCTGGTCCTTGAGGCCAGGGCGTCTGCGGAGCAGTCTGGTGCTGGCGGTTCTGCATCCCCGCCGCCTCGACCTGGCAATGAGGGCGACAGGGAGAAGCTTCCTGAGACACCTCCTACCGCCGTCCAGCCTTTGCGAGAGGAGGCTACTGCGCCTTCTGGGGCTCCAGTCGAGGACGGCCACTGTCTCCATGTCCCCCATGCCTTGACAGTAGCTGGTGGGCCGGAGGCTCCTAGCGGCACGGCCCATCGTGCCTTGCTTGATGCGGTCAGCGCAATTGATGGCGAGGCCCGCGCGGTGGAGGTTCATCAGTCTCGGGAGCGCGCTCACCTTGCGCAGGCGTGGCTCACGCTCCACGCGGCTGAGGGGGATCTCCGCCAAAAAGGCCAGGAGTCAGCCGGCCTCCGGGAGCGGGCCTTAGAGGAGGCGGAGTAGACCCGCCGCGAAGCCACCCTTGAAGCTGAGGAAATCCTGCGCCGCGCCAAGGAAAAATTGGCGGAGGTGGAGTCTCGCTAGGCTTCTGCTGAGGAGAAGGCTCGTGAGGTTTCGTCTAGTCTTCATGAGAGGGAGGCAGCCATCGCCCAACGCGAGCAGGCTCAGGAGGACCTTCTTTCTGAGCTGAAGAAGGGGTAGGCCTTGGTCGCGGAGTGAGAGGTGTCCGTTGCTGCCGCCGAGGAGGCTCATGCTACTCGTCTTAAGGCTGTTGAGGCTGAGGTTGAGACGAGGGTCCAAGCTGACCGGGAGGCCTATGAAAAGGAGTGTCACCTAGCCATGGAAGCTAAGCAGGTCCGCCTTTCTTCAAAGGAGAGTGAGCTTCTTGGGAAATCCATGAGCTTGAAAAAGAGCTTCGAGAGGTAAGGACCGCTTTGCGGACGTCAGCCGAGGCAAAAATTCTAGCTGAAGAAGCGCTTGTCGAATTGCAGGGACAGATGGCCTTTGCTTCTGGTGCCGCTCTTGGACCTCGCGAGCCTCCCGCTGAGGTGCCAGCGGCAGGCTGTGAGGGTGGTGAAACGCTCAGACTCTTGGCCTCGCGAGCCCGAGTTGCTGTTGAGAGCCATGGGGACAAGGGCTTGGCGCCTTTGGTTGACGCAGGTGGCGCGCCTTCCTTCGGTTTTTCGACGGCCTTGTCAGGACGCTGGAGACGGCTGACTCTGAGGTGAACGACATCATCGAGGCCGAGTGCCGAAATCTTCTGGGTTCTGCCGCCACTCGCGTCCTTTCCAACCTCAGGAACCTTCACCCGGTCGTGGATCCTGCTCCTCTGCAGTGGCCTGCACCAGCAGAGCTTCCCCTGGCGCTGAAGGAGGAGGTGGAAGACTTGGTGAGGGCCTCACGGCGACGTTTGTCCGCGACGCTGATATTTCCGTTGGGACACCCCAAGAGGAAGGTATGATGTAGCTCAGCAGCAAGTTTTCCCACAGTATGAAACCAAGGTTATCGAACCAGTAGGAGCAGTAGCACTTCAGAAGGTTGTCAACGGCGAAATATGATGCGGCGCAACACCAGGGAATCTGGCGCTGACGTGAAACCTGCACACAACATAATCAAACTATTTTGCCCCAACGAAACAGTGAGGTTGTCAATCTCACCGGCTTGCTGAAAACAAAATATTAAACGTATGGTGTGGAAAACAATATTTAATTGCAGAAAGTAAAAGAGAACAATTGTTTGCAGTTGGTGGTTTAATCAGTGTAAAATAATGGACCGGTGTCCACAGTTCACTAGTGGTGTCTCTCCATAAAGATAAACGACATGTTGGGTAAACAAATTACAGCTGGGCAATTGATAAAATATTGAGCGCATGGCAATACATACATATATGACAAGATGGCTACCATGATATTTAATTGGGCATTACGACAAAATACATAGACCGTTATCCAACCGCATCTATGACTAATAATCCACCTTCAGGTTGACATCCGTGTTCCCCGTCGGTATTAAGTTGCAAGCAACGGATAATCGCATTAAGCAATGTGCGTAAAGTAAACAAATACATATGACCGTGGACATAGCATTGTTATATTACCCCTTGTAGCAACAGCACATCCACAACCTTAGACGTTGCTGTCACTCGCCCAGATTACTGGAGACTGAACCCACTATCTAGCATAAATACTCCCTCTTGGAGTTACAAGCATCTACTTGGCCAAAGCATCTACTAGTAACAGAAAGTATGCAAGATCATAAAAAACATGTATCATAGATTAATAATCAACTTAATCATAGTATTAAATATTCATCGGATCCCAGCAAACACAACATGTAGCATTACAATAAGATGATCTTGATCATGTTAGGCAGCTCACAAGATCTAAACATGATGGCACAAAGTGGAGAGATAACCATCTAGCTACTGCTATGGACCCGTAGTCCAAGGATGAACTACTCACGCATCACTCCGGAGGCAGGCATGGTGATGTAGAGCCCTCCGGTGATGATTCTCCTCTCAGGCAGAGTGTCGGGAAGAGGATCTGGACCCTCCCGAGCTAGGGTTGACGACGGCGGCGCCTCTGGAACTTTTCGTGGAATATGACTCGGGTGTTTAGGGTTTTCGCATCGGGCGGAATAAGTAGGCGAAAGGGCGGCAGCTGGAGAGCCCCGAGGGGCCCACACGCACCTAGGACGCGGACCCCCCTTGGCCGCGCACAGGGGCGTGTGGAGCCCTCCTGGCTCCTCTTCGTCTCCCCTCTGGACTCATGTGTATTCTGATAAAATAGGTGCCTCCGTAAATTTTCGTCAAATTCCGAGAATATTTCCTGACTAGCTTTTCTGGAATACAAAAACAGCAGAAAGCAGGAACTGGCACTGTGGCATCTTGTTAATAGGGTAGTCCCAAAAAATGTATAAAAGTGACATAAAGTGGATGCAAAACATGTAACAATTGGTATAATATCATCATGGAACATCAAAAATTATAGATACGTTTGAGACGTATCGGGCGCTGCTGAGGAGAGTGGCGAGGATGGCTCCGGCATGATGGGTTCTAGGGCGAGGTTGGCGATGATGGTGCTGGTGATGCTGGGGAAAGCCATTCTGCCGCCAGCTAGGGCGCCTCCTTAGCCTGCATAGGCTCCTTGGTTTCCTGGGTTGTAATAAGGAAAACTTTTAAGTTTTAAGTACTCGCTTATGTTTCCTCCTGTTATGAGACTTTTCACTCTGCTTCATCCGTGCCGGTATTTTTTACGTCTTCTGGGGCCCCAGCCCCCGAGCGTACTGGTGTCGCCTCGCGGGGTGGTGGGGGCTTTTAAGGTTTTGACTCTCAAAAGCTCCCTTCGCACGCTCAAACAGGCCGCGGATTTTCAGAGGTTGAGGACCATGAAGCCCTTGGGAAGGAAACTTAGCTTTCACGAGGCGAGGGCCCTGAGGAGGGATCCTTAGTCTGCTGAGCCTTTTGCCGCTTGAGGTGCGCCGGCCTTGTGAACTGTGGTTCTTGCTCTGCGTTTATGTCCTGTTCTGTGATAGAAACAAAGACAACAAGAGTTGTGACGGTGCACGCTTTGCAGGTTCACCCATAGTGTTACACGAGGAAACTTTAGCACCAAGGACCTTGGAAGGTGGCGTGTACGAGGGCGTCCCCCTGAATCCACACATGGTTTACTTGGGTTTTTCGGAGCTGCTGGGACTGACCCGAGCACAGACACCGTGCCTCAGCCCCCGCTCGTGTAACGCTTGGAGGAGAAGTTAGCGTGCACAAAAAGCCTGCTTACCGAGAGGTAAGGACATACGAGGGTATGCTCAGCGCGAAGCACTTTAGTTCTCATGCTTGAAATGAAATAGGTTCATTACAAAACGTGCCGCTGTGGGCAGGGAGACCCTCATGCGGAGGAGACTCACTGAGGCTGTAGTGGCCGCGTGGCACCCTCAAGATGAACACTGGGGTCACGGGGTCACACTCGGAGTGTGTTGGAGTTGTCTTCAGCCCAGGATAAACACTGGGAAAAATGTCGATGGAGAATTTCTTAGCTGGAAGACACAGGAGCCGCTGTGGGCAGGGAGACCCTCATGCGGAGGAGACTCATTGAGGCTGTAGTGGCCGCATGGCACCCTCAAGATGAACGCTGCGATCACGGGGTCACACTCAGAGTGTGTTGGAGTTGTCTTCAGCCCAGGATGAACACTGGGAAAAATGTCGATGGAGAATGTCTTAGTTGGAAGACACAGGAGCCGCTGCGGCGAGCGTGTCGCCGCCCGGTGGAGAGGACCGTACCAGCCCCTGCTAGGGATGCTGCGCTCCGTTATTCGCGAGGATAGCCCCCGAGCCGTTTGGGGGCTGGGACAGAAAAATCTTTGTTGACGCTGGCGGTCGGTGACGAGGGAGCCGGCGTGCCAGGCGGGATTTTTAGGCTCCCCAACATCCGTGGTGCTAGTAGGGGGTGCTCTGATGGTGGTAGCCTCCCCCGCCATGGTGGGCCTGGTCGTAATCTTGACCATAGCGATGGGCGCTTTCCCGTGGCATCTCCCCCTCGTGCCGTCTCCTGACGCCGAGGTCGTTGGGTGTGAGGGGGCGCCTGGCTGGTTTCCGGAAGTTGATGATGAACCGCTCGCACAATTCTTCCCAAGACCCGATGGAAGCCTTAGGGAGATTCAGGAGCCACGCGCGGGCGGTTCCCTTGAGGGCCATGGGGAGCCAGTTGGCCATGACCCGATGATCACCGCCCGCGGCTCGAATTCCGGCTGCGTAGAGCCGTAGGAACTCCACGGGGTCGAGTGTTCCGTCGTAGCGGTAAGGCAGCCTTGGGCGGAATTTGGGAGGCCAACTCACTCTCCGTAGTTCTCGCGAGAAGGCGAGGCAGCCCCTACTGCTCGAGGCATGGTCGTTGGTAAGGACAACGCGGTTGGGGTTGTCGGTGGTGGCGAGGTCGCGGACCGTGTGGTCCTGGCGCTCACGCTGGCGTTCAAGGTTCACGCGTGCGTCCCCTGGGGCCCTGGTGATGATCTGGCAGCTGACGCCGCCGAGGTGCGGAGATCCGTCCGGGGCGTGCGCGTCCGGGTTGCCACGCGCCATTCATCCTTGTGATGCTGGCAGCACGACGGAGCGCGAAGGAGCCGGGGCGATCTTTGCGGAGTTGACGAGCTTGGTGACTCGCTGGAGCCATGCGTCATACCCGGCCTTGGAGGGCCGATGCTACAGGAGTTCCCGCGCCATGAGGAGCGCAGCCCCCGGTGTCAGTGGAGCTCGGGTGGAGGCGGACGCGGTGCGCCCGTCCGATGGCTGAGGCGTGCCTTGCCTGGACGGGTGGAGGGGCGAAGCTTCCACTTCCTCCGACCCGCGCTCCCCTTGTTCCTCGAGGCGGCGAGGGCTGCGTGCCTACGCGGGTTGTTGATGGCGGGCTCGGAGACAACCCGGCTGGCCGCCTTGCGGCGAGTGTCGACCATGGTGGCGAGAAGAATAAAGAGAGCGCCTCAGCCCCCTACATGGCGCGCCAAATTTCGAGGAATATTACCAAGGGAACTTCTTGTGTAGTGATGTTCGAACACTAGGGACTGAAACATGCTCTCAACGAACTCTCGGTGACCACGGCAATGAAGACACACACAGCAAGGAGACACAACGGTTTTTTACCCAGGTTCAGGCCACCGTGATGGTGTAAAACCCTACGTCCTGCATGGAGGGATTGCACTGCTCGGGGCGATTACAGTACAAGTGTTGGAGCTAGTTCGGAGGTAGAAGATGATGCTCTAAGGCCGCGGGGTAGCCCTATTTATATTGCTCCGGTCCTCTTCCCCCCAAATGTTTAGGCGGGAAGGGTTGCCACATAGCACCAAGAATGGGTACCAGCGTACTGCCCTAGCTTCAGATAAAGCCACCGTCCCTGGCGCAGTGGCAAGGACTTGTTGGTGACGTTGCTGATGATGTCCGCGGTGGCACGTAGCGCCGGTCCGGCCGTCTTGCACCAAAGAGGAAGGTCTTGGGCTTCGCTTTGTTTGCCGTGGATGGTCGGCTCCCTTTAATCACCAAAGTGGAAAGCTTTGGCCGACACACTCTGTGGCGTGGCGCAGATGCTCGCGTCACTATGGGGAAGACGCAGCCGCACATGGCCCCTGGCGCGGGGTCACGAGTGCGCTGTACTTCTTGTCTTGTCCTGCTTGAAGCCTGGCGGCACTGATTCCCTCGTGAGGGGGGCCTCGCGAGGCCTTCTCGTGGCTGCTGATGCTGCTTCCTCCCGAGGTGGCTCGTCCCGGCTGCGAGGTCTTCGTGAGGCTCAAAGGGTTGAACCGTGCTCTGTTGACTTGTCTTGACCTCCCGCACGTGGTCTTCTAGGCCAAAGGCATACGGGCCATGATACCTTGGTTTCCACTGGTCCGACAGATCTGCTGATGCATAATTCTGTTGAGCTGCTTGAGGAAAATTTTGCTGATTTGCATTTCTGTATGACAGATTGGGATGATTCCTCCAGGAAGGGTTGTAACTCTGAGAGAAAGGCCCTTTATTTTGAACATACTTCACTTCTGCCAATTGATTTTCTAGTTGGTACAAACAAAGTACATTCTTGAGGTGAGTGACCTTCCATTCCACAAATCAAGCAAGTAGCTGAGACTTGGTTAACAAGCACTATTGCCTTACTGTTCTTCTCCTATATGAGCTGAGATAACTGGTTGGTCAGGCTATCAAGCTTTGCTTCCAGAGCATTCTGGCCACTAGACTGAATCATTGACTGATGGGTAGGATGAACTGTTCTTTCATTGGTCCAGGAGAAATTGTGAGATGCCATACTCTCAATCAACTCAGTAGCTTCATCCAGTGTCTTGTTCATGATACCTCCACCAGCAGCTGAATCAACAAATGATCTAGTCTGCTATGTCAGACCTTTATAGAATGTTTGAAGAATGAGCCACTGCTCCTGACCATGATTAGGACACATTCTGATGAGGCCTTGGTATCTCTGCCAAGCATCATACAAACTCTCACCCTCATATTGCACAAACCTAGTGATTTTATCTCTGCAATCAGCTGCCTTGGGGGGAGGAAAGTATCTTTCAAAGAAGGCTTGCAGCAAGTGCTCCCAAGTGTCTCTGCAGTGAGTTGGCAATGCATGAAACCACACCTTTGCAAGGCCTGACAGAGAAAAGGAAACAGCTGCATTCTGATTGCTTCAGGAGGTACCCCATTGTGCTTGAGAGTGTTACAGTACTCAAGAAAATTTCTGATATGCTCATGAGGACTCTCCAAAGCAGAACCTTTAAAGGGGTTGTGCCGAACCATTTTTATCAAGGCTGGCTTGATTTCCTAGTTGTTTGCCTGGATGGCAGGCATAACAACATCTGCATTTGAAACTGATCCTTAGGGATCCACAAATCTCTCAACTTTTTGTCACCCATGTTGCTAACAATCTCTCTTTCCTCTGTATCTTCTACTGAGGAAACTGAAGCTGCTCTTCTCCTAGCAAGAAAAGTTCTCTCGGGTTCAGGGTCAAAAGGAGCTAGAGGTGAATCTTCAGATGACTGCATTCACCAATTCCACAGTTTGCATAAAGGAGATCATGATTCCTCTACACACAAGCACAAACAAGAACTTTATAAGGGGTTAGTGAACCAAATCCCCTAATAACAGTTCTAGTTTCAGATCACAGAACCAAAAGTATCACAGAACTCAAGATCATGCAAACAGTTTAACAGTTTCAGAGAAAACACACAGCCTAGTCTACTGTACTCTAAAGGGCAATCAAAAGTTGATCCCCGGCAACGGCGCCAATTTGATCAGTTGTGAGTTTAGGGGGGTTTATGTCGTTCTCTCCACAGGGATCAAGCTAATTGCAGTTCTTTGTTTCCAGGAGCTAGGCTAAATTCGATGGTTTGGTTGTTTACTGAAGAAAGGAAGGGGTTTTAGCAGGTTTTAAGCAGAGCAAGGTTCAGAACACAAAGATTATAGCTTTCTTGTTTGTCAGGCAAGATCACTGCAAGTTAACAAGCAAAAGGGGGCTAGGGAAGATGTTGCAACACTCAAACATGCAGAGATAAATCATACATGTCATAGATCAAGCAAATCATGCACAGATCAAGCAAAATTCAGAAATAACAGAGAACTATGTCACTCAATTCACTGTCAAAGCCAAGTCATACAAGCTCTACACACAGATGGATGATCTACTAGTTTCTACTCTGTTTACACAGAGAATTGGAGAAAGGATCCTTGGCTGTTGCTCACTGAAGCTTGTCAAAGCAGAGGAAGCAACATGTAGACAGGGTCAGATGCAGATGAAGGGAAGCAGGAAGGCAGACAGGGACAGAGGCAGCGTTGCAGATCATGAGCTTCAGATCACCATGGCCTTGGGCTTCTTCTTCTGTCTCCATGTTCATCTTGTTCTTGCTGTTCTTGTTCTTGGTCTTGTTCTTGGCGGTTGGTGGAAAGGTGAAGTGTGGTGGCTGAAAGTGGAGTGGTGGATGGTATGGCAGATGGATGAGATGGTGGTGTGGTGGCCTTGGTGCTTTGTACACCTTTTTCCCTTTGTGGTGGAGAGGTGGTGCGAGTTGGTGGAGAGGGAAGGTTCCCTTCTTCAGCTTTTGCACAGTGCACATGGGGTGTTCCCCCCTTTCTGCCTTTTTAGGCCTTCTTGCTTCTCAAGTTGCTCTCTTCCCTCTCTGCTTATTCAAACTTGTTCAAACTCCTTCTTATCTCTTCCCCTTTGCTAGTCCTCTTGGTGCTAAGGTAAATCTTCAACTTGTGCTTGGATACTTTACTGACAGAGACATGGGTGTCTTTTCTGGCACATGAGTAACTTCTTCACTAGAGCCTGGATCACTTATGTGCTCCTGCTTGGGTAACTTCTTCACTGAATCTTCTGAAGAGTGTGTGCCTTTGTGCACTGTCCTGCAAATACAGTCAAATGCTGTGAAATGCAGCTAGAATTGTTTACTGAACATTTGAATTTGAGCAAGATTTAAGGTTCAGAAATATGCATATAAATTAAGGTGATCACTAATTATTTCCCGCTGACCCTGAGTAGCCGTGCTGTGTTCTGGATGGAAGGTCTCCCCTGAGGATCCTTCGGGTCTTGGGTCGAAATGAAGAAGTTGGGGATAGAAGTGCTAAGGAAAGCTCCCGTGAAAGCTCTTGAATGAGGCGAACCCAGCAAGGGTTCCTCGCAGCCGTCGGCGCGCCGCCGTAGCTCCCCACATCCTCTCCCCTTCCTTCTCTCGCGCGGCCGTCGCCCCCTGAGGCGGCGGCGCTGATCCGTCTCAAACGTATCTATAATTTTTGATGTTCCATGCTGATATTATACCAATTGTTACATGTTTTGCATCCACTTTATGTCACTTTTATACATTTTTTGGGACTAACCTATTAACAAGATGACACAGTGTCAATTCCTGTTTTCTGTTGTTTTTGTATTCCAGAAAAGCTAGTCAGGAAATATTCTCGGAATTGGACGAAAATTTACGGAGGCACCTATTTCATCAGAAGACACATGGAGTCCAGAGGGGAGTCGAAGAGGAGCCAGGAGGGCCCCACACGCACCCTGGGCGCGGGTCCCCCTGGCGCGCCCTAGGGCGTGTGGGCCCCTCGGGGCTCTCCAGCCGCCGCCCTTTCGCCTACTTATTCCCCCGATGCGAAAACCCTAAACACCCGAGCCATATTCCACGAAAAGTTCCAGAGGCGCCGCCATCGTCAGCCCTAGCTCGGGAGGGTCCAGAACCTCTTCCCGGCACCCTGCCGGAGAGGGGAATCATCACCGGAGGGCTCTACATCACCATGCCTGCCTCCGGAGTGATGCGTGAGTAGTTCATCCTTGGACTACGGGTCCATAGCAGTAGCTAGATGGTTGCCTCTCCACTTTGTGCATCATGTTTAGATCTTGTGAGCTGCCTAACATGATCAAGATCATCTTATTGTAATGCTGCATGTTTTTTGCTGGGATCTGATGAATATTGAATACTATGATCAAGTTGTTTATTAATCTATGATACATGTTATTTATGATCTTGCATGCTTTCCGTTACTAGTAGATGCTTTGGCCAAGTAGATGCTTGTAACTCCAAGAGGGAGTATTATGCTAGATAGTGGGTTCAGTCTCCAGTAATCTGGGCGAGTGACAGCAACGCCTAAGGTTGTGGATGTGCTGTTGCTACTAGGGGTAACCTAACAATGCTATGTCCACGGTCATATGTATTTGTTTACTTACGCACATTGCTTAATGCGATTATCCGTTGCAGGCAACTTAATACCGACGGGGAACACGGATGTCAACCTGAAGGTGGATTATTAGTCATAGATGTTGTTGGATAACGGTCTATGTATTTTGTCGTAATGCCCAATTAAATATCATAGTAGCCAACTTCATATATGTATGCATTGTCATGCGCTCAATATTTTGTCAATTGCCCAGCTGTAATTTGTTTACCCAGCATGTTAGTTATCTTTTATGGAGAGACACCTCTAGTGAACTGTGGACCCCTCCATTCTTTTACACTGATAATACAACCAACTGCAAACATTGTTCCTTTTCATTCTCTGCAATTTACTACTGTTTTCCACACCATACGTTTAATCCTTTGTTTTCAGCAAGCCGGTGAGATTGACAACCTCACTGTTTCGTTGGGGCAAAGTAGTTTGATTGTGTTGTGTGCAGATTCCATGTTGGTGATCGAGTAACGGCGCCGCCAACAACCTTCAGAAGTGCTACTGCTCCTACTGGTTCGATAAACCTTGGTTTCATACTGAGGGAAAACTTGCTGCTGACTACATCATACCTTCCTCTTGGGGTCTCCCAACGAACGTGTGTTTCACGCCATCAAGCCATTTTTCTGGCGCCGTTGCCGGGGAGACAGCAGGCTTCTGCAAGGGGAGTTTCACGCTTCCAATCTTTTTACTTTGTTTTTGTCTTGCTTAGTTTATTTTATTTTATCTTGTTTGCTTTTAATTATCAAAAACACAAAAAAATTAGTTACTTGCATTTAGTTTATTTTCGTTTTGTTTTCTGTTAGTTATCATGTCTAGCTCTGCTCCTTTTTCCGTAGTGCCACCTGTGGGAGAAATTATTACTTTTAGACAGAAAGTGGGGAATCCTTTAGGAATGCCTGGGAGAATTTTGGAATTGCACAAGAAGGTGCAACCTAAGATGGATTTGAGAGTTCTTAAAAAAATTCTACTATGGTTTATTTTCTATTTATCAACTTGCTCTAGATACCATGGTAGGGGAAACCTTTTCTGAGTTTGATTCAATGAAAGCTCATAATATTTTGAGTGGTTTGTCAATTTTCCCAATGGTAGACGAAACTGGGATATTCGCTAAGCTAGATAAAATAGAAAAGTCAATTGATGATTTAACTCTGAGCCATAATCTTAAAGAACAACCTTTAGTTGAGTTAAAAAATGATTGGGAACCATTCATTGAGATTAATATTGGTAATGAAAAGTTTTGTGCCTACTGTGATCTTGGTTCTACAATGTCCATCATGCCAAAAATGGTTTATGATTTACTAAATTATGATAATATGGTTAATTACCCTGTTTTTCATTTTCATGCGGATGGAACAATCACAAAAAGTATAGGGATTATTAATGATGTTAAGATTACTATTCAGAATAAGACTGTCCCTGTTAATTTTATGATTCTTGCAAAATCTCCTAATAATATTGTCCTTGGAAGGTCCTTTTTAAAGAACAATGGAGTATTTATTAATGCAAAGTATGGGTTTATGAAATTCAATACTCCTATTAATCGAAGGTTCTTTTTTCCAATTAAGAAGGATGATCCCACTGAAAGGTTGGGAGATTTCAATGTCTTTGGTATACTTGATGCATGCTTTGTGCCTAGCTAAAAGGCGTTAAAGAAAAGCGCTTATGGGAGGCAACCCATTATTTTTATTTTCTGCAATTTTTCTTTATTTGAGTCAAGGTGTTGTTTACTTCTGTAGCAACTCCTTTGTATCTTTATTTTCTCGCATTGTTGTGCCAAGAGTAGCCTCTAATGTTAAGATGATGCTAAATTTTGATTGCTGCGCAGAAACAGATTTTGCTGTTCACTGTACGAAATTCCTAAAATCACCAGATTGTTAATTAAATCTGAAATTTTTGTGCGTAATCTTTATGAATGTCTGAATCTTTTTAGTTCAAAGTTTTTCGATCTGAGCGTCGTAAGTGCCTCGAAAAAATTCGTCTTTGCGGACTGTTCTGTTTTAGACAGATTATGCCTTTTTATTTTGCATTCTCTCTTTTACTAGTGTTGAGTGAAATTCTTTTTTGGGTGGAAGAGCTTCACATAACATCAGTGGCAGTAGCTAATGTTTAAAGTAACAAGTCATATTGCGTCTTTATAGAACATGTGAGTTTTTGATTATGCACTAACCCTCTAATGAGATTCTTTGAGTTTGGTGTGACGGAAGTTTTCAAGGGTCAAGAGAGAAGGATGATATAATAGGATCAAGAAGAGTGAAGAGCTTAAGCTTGGGGAGGCTCCCATGGATCTCCCCAGCATATTTCAAGAAGACTCAAGCGTCTAAGCTTGGGGATGCCCAAGGCATCCCCTTCTTCATCGCAAAATTATCAGGTCATCTCTAGTGAAACTATATTTTATTCTTTCACATCATATGTGCTGTTCTTGGAGCGTCTGTGTGCTTTTATTTTCAGTATTTTTTTTTCATTTTGTAATAACTTGATTGGACCCTAGCATTCTTGATTGGGAGAGAGACACGCTCCGCTTTTTCATGAGAATACTCCTATTCTTCACTTATATTTGTTGAGTATTCATATCTAGCGCTGTTCAGCTTTTAGCTCTTGTTTTCATGTATCTCTTGTCAGAGCTATTAGCTTTCTTTTAAAGAAAGTACTCTCTTGCTTCACTTATACTTGTTTGGAGAGTTATTGAAATAAATTGATTGGTGTTTGGTTGGAACAGAAAATGTTGCATGTGGTAAATGGTATAATGGAAAAACTTGCATATTCTTGTAGATCACTAATTTGGATAATTTGATACTTGTCAATTGTTTTGAGTTAACAAGTAGATCATGATTAAACTTTTGCATCATGTAAGTTAAGCCCATTAGTGAAGAACTACCGTAAAGCTTGTTGAAATTTGGTTTGCATGAGTGGTATCTCTAAGGTCTAGATATTTTCTAATAAAAGGGTTTGGTTAACAAGGAAGACGGTGTGAAGTCTTATAATGTTTGCAATATGTTTGTCATATAAAACTTGGTGTACTGGTTGATATTCTTGTTTGCTTACATAACCTTGCTAGCCTAAACTCTGTACTGAGAGGGAATGCTTCTCGTGCATCCAAATCCTTGAGCCAAAATCCATGCCATTTGTGTCCACCATAACTACCTATATGTGGTATTTCCTTGCCACTCCAAGTAAATTTTTCATGTGCTACCTTTAAATTATTCAAAATGTTATTATTCCTTTTTGTGTCAATGTTTACTAGCTCATGAGGAAGTGTGGTTATTCTTTATTCGACTTGTCAAACAGACTTTACACCTGGACTAGTGGCATATACATCCGCTTATCCAATAATTTTGCAAAAAGAGCTGGCAACGGGGTGCCCAGTCCCAATTAATTACAACTTTAACCGCTTAATTCTCTTCACATTTTGCCTGATTATCAGTAAGCAATGACAAACAGTGAAATACCTGCATGTGTAAACAAAAGAGAAAGAGGGATGATCTGCCTTGCTGGTAGAAATAACGTCCTTCATGGGAGCCGCTCTTAAAAGTCTGTTTGATAGGGAGAATACTGTTTTCATCCGCTACCATTCGTTGACAATTAACAAACACCTCTCAAAATTTAATTTTTACTCTCTATATGATTTCAAAAACTAAAAAGCTCTAGCACATGATTTAATCCCTGCTTCCCTCTGCGAAGGGCCTTTCTTTTACTTTTATGTTGAGTCAGTTTTCCTATTCTTTCTATCTTCCACAAGCAAACACTAGTGTCAACTTTGTTACAACATTTGTTATATGCTACATATTGGACTTATTATATTGCTTTGTGTTGACAATATCCATGAGATAAATATGTTGAAAGTTGAAGCAAATGCTGAAACTTAAATCTTCCCTTGTGTTGATTAAATACCTTTTGTTAGAATCTATTGCTTTATGAGTTAACTCTTATGTGAACCTATGGATGCATTGTCTCCAAAGTACTATTCATGAAAAAGTTTAGCTTGTGTGATTCATTGTTTACTCATTATCTATTTGGTAGCAAACTATAGACCATTGACTTGGATCACTTCATTCATTTACATGTGCCTTACAATATTATATGATCAAGATTATGATGGTAGCATGTCACCTCAAAAATTATATTGTTTTATCGTTTACCTACTCGAGACGAGCAGGAACTAAGCTTGGGGATGCTGATACGTCTCAAACGTATCTATAATTTTTGATGTTCCATGCTGATATTATACCAATTGTTACATGTTTTGCATCCACTTTATGTCACTTTTATACATTTTTTGGGACTAACCTATTAACAAGATGCCACTGTGCCAGTTCCTGTTTTCTGCTGTTTTTGTATTCCAAAAAAGCTAGTCAGGAAATATTCTCGGAATTGGACGAAAATTTACGAAGGCACCTATTTTATCAGAAGACACATGGAGTCCAGAGGGGAGTCGAAGAGGAGCCAGGAGGGCCCCACAGGCACCCTGGGCGCGGGTCCCCCCTGACGCGCCCTAGGGGCGTGTGGGCCCCTCGGGGCTCTCCAGCCGCCGCCCTTTCGCCTACTTATTCCCCCCGATGCGAAAACCCTAAACACCAGAGCGATATTCCTCGAAAAGTTCCAGAGGCGCCGCCGTCATCAACCCTAGCTCGGGAGGGTCCAGAACCTCTTCCCGGCACCCTGCCGGAGAGGGGAATCATCACCGGAGGGCTCTACATCACCATGCCTGCCTCCGGAGTGATGCGTGAGTAGTTCATCCTTGGACTACGGGTCCATAGCGGTAGCTAGATGGTTGCCTCTCCACTTTGTGCCATCATGTTTAGATCTTGTGAGCTGCCTAACATGATCAAGATCATCTTATTGTAATGCTGCATGTTGTGTTTGCTGGGATCCGATGAATATTGAATACTATGATCAAGTTGTTTATTAATCTATGATACATGTTATTTATGATCTTGCATGCTTTCTGTTACTAGTAGATGCTTTGGCCAAGTAGATGCTTTTAACTCCAAGAGGGAGTATTTATGCTAGATAGTGGGTTCAGTCTCCAGTAATCTGGGCGAGTGACAGCAACGCCTAAGGTTGTGGATGTGCTGTTGCTACTAGGGGTAACCTTACAATGCTATGTCCACAGTCATATGTATTTGTTTACTTTACGCACATTGCTTAATGCGATTATCCTTTGCTTGCAACTTAATACCGACGGGGAACACGGATGTCAACCTGAAGGTGGATTATTAGTCATAGATGCTGTTGGATAACGGTCTATGTATTTTGTCGTAATGCCCAATTAAATATCATGGTAGCCAACTTGTCATATATGTATGCTTTGCCATGCGCTCAATATTTTGTCAATTGCCCAGCTGTAATTTATTTACCCAGCATGTTAGTTATCTTTATGGAGAGACACCTCTAGTGAACTGTGGACCCCGGTCCATTCTTTTACACTGATAATACAACCAACTGCAAACATTGTTCCTTTTCATTCTCTGCAATTTACTACTGTTTTCCACACCATACGTTTAATCCTTTGTTTTCAGCAAGCCGGTGAGATTGACAACCTCACTGTTTCGTTGGGGCAAAGTAGTTTGATTGTGTTGTGTGCAGATTCCACGTTGGTGATCGAGTAACGGCGCCGCCAACAACCTTCAGATGTGCTACTGCTCCTACTGGTTCGATAAACCTTGGTTTCATACTGAGGGAAAACTTGCAGCTGGACTACATCATACCTTCCTCTTGGGGTCTCCCAACGAACGCGTGTTTCATGCCATCAGGCGCGCGCCTCGTCCCCGCTCTTCTCGGCTCCCTTCCCTCCTCTGCTCGTCCCGTCGCCGCTGTCGACAGGAGCCGCCGGGCGTGGTCCCGGGCAGCGGCGGTGGCCTTCTTTTCCCCGCGTCGGCGCGACGGAGGCAGGTCGGGGCCCTTTCCCTTCCGGCGGTGGTGCTTACAGGGCGGCGGTGGGTCGGCTGCGGTCGGGTGGTGACGGCATGGTGGCGCACGTGGTGCGGTGAGGCGCACTGCACCGCGGGGCAGCGAGCTTCTGCGCGGCGGCGCCGGCTATGGCCGTCGGCCCTGATCTAGGCCCTTTGGGGCCCCATCTGGGTCGGGCCGGGCGGGCCTGTCCTACGTTGTCTCGATCTGCAGGTGGAGGGGATGATGCTCGCAGGGGAGCAGCAGCGATGGCGGACGCCCCAGT
Source organism: Poa pratensis (assembly GCA_947311845.1). Lineage (NCBI taxonomy): Eukaryota > Viridiplantae > Streptophyta > Magnoliopsida > Poales > Poaceae > Poa > Poa pratensis. The sequence goes on along the minus strand of CAMZMU010000033.1, from coordinate 44,620,236 downwards.
TGCAGCGTGGCGGCGGGCTTTACGGGCCTGATGTGGGCCCGGCTGGACCTCTTGGGACTGGCAGTGTGGCTGGACCTAAAAGGGACCGGTGTGCCTGCGGCCGCGTCCGGTCGACTACCATTTCAACGGTGGAGGCAATTCCCTCCCGCGCGACCGCGGTCCCGCTGCCCCCGAGTCGAGCTACTCGTCGCCTCCGTCTCACAGACCTCGTGCCGGTCTCTTCGGGAAGACGATGACGACAACTTCGTAACCGTAGTGGCGCAAGTTGGTGGGCGGCGTGTCTGGGATGGCGAGGCTTCGTCCTTGTGAGGCTCCTGTGCTATGAATCGCTTGGGTGGTGGATATGGTTTTCGGGAGAAAGCCTTGTTGGCTCGTTCGACACCGACGTGGTGCCACCTTCGGGTGACATCATTCCTTCTTGAAGGGCGTCGTGGCTACCATCCATCCACTGCCCTCGTGGTACCGGGGGAAACCCTAGGACCAGAAATGGTCCGGGCAGCAGATTGCTTTCCTTCTTGAAGGTGTTGCTTGGTACTCGACGATTCGATGCTAGGAGCGTGGTAGTAATCTTTCGGAGAGGCACAACGGTTGCGGGTCACCTTAGTTTAGTATTCCCACCTATGTCTCCATTTGTTTCTGTTTTGGGCGTGTGTTTGCTGTTGGCCCCAGCATGCGTGGTGTTGTGTTTGTATGCTTGGTTGTATGGTGGTTGTTGCTTTACTTATAAAGCGGGGTGAAAGCCTATTTAGAGAGAAATGAAGAAGTTGTTCGTGAACGCATTTCGTGATGGGACCGAGCGACCGTGCACCTACTGTGACCTCTTCTGCCTGGCTCAGTGGCCCGGAGAGAGTCTAAGGGAGTACGTCAAACGCTTCCGATCGGTTGTCGGGCGGATCCCGAGCGTACGAAGCATGACCATCCTCTCGTCTTTCCACGCCAATGTCGGGAACAGCAAGATGAGGATCAAGCTCAACACTCACACTGTTGGCACTGCAGAGGAGTTATGGCAGTTGGCTGACAGATGCATCGAGAAGGAGGAACGCTACTACCCCGTAAGCCCACCCAGAGCGGATCCTCTACCCATAATCGAGCATGTGAACCACCAAGTCGGGGAGTCAGCTCCTGGAAGGTACCAAGGCAGATCAGGGCAAGTCGAGGAAAGGTTGAGTTGGGTTGGTTCGCCTTTCGTTTCTGAAGTTCTTTGAGTAATGTCGAGTCTTTTAGGTGTCAGGGTGTAGTTTCTGTCTAAGTTGGGGTCGGCTCGTTCCGTGTTTGTTAGACTTGGTAATCGTGTTGTTCAAGTGTTGCAGGGAGGAATGTGGTGCACCACAAGGCCATCGGCGATAATGAGGAATAAAATTTATGTATCCGGGTCGCTCCTGTGAACCTTGCATGTTGAGGTGGGTCTGGATCCGTTCCGCCACAATATGTTAAGTGGGAAGGGTCCGTCCCTTCACAGATGTTGAGGTGGGTCTAGATCCATTAGGCCACAGTATGTTAAGTGGGAAGGGTCCGTCCCTCCACAGATGTTGAGGTGGGTCTAGATCCGTTTCGCCACAGTATGTTAAGTGGGAAGGGTCCGTCCCTCCACAGATGTTGAGGTGGGTCTGGATCCGTTCCGCCACAATATGCTAAGTGGGAAGGGTCCGTCCCTCCACAGATGTTGAGGTGGGTCTGGATCCATTCCGCCACAATATGTTAAGTGGGAAGGGTCCGTCCCTCCACAGATGTGATGGTGGGTCTGGATCTGTTCCACCACAATAGGTTAAGCGGGAAGGGTCCGTCCCTCCAGGAATGAGGAAATGGGAACAGATCCGTCCCCCATACTTGAAAAAACACTAACGATGGGCTTGCCTCGCTGAATTGCTTGCTGAATCTTAGGCTAACCTATCGATGTCGAAAGTTGTTTTGATTTTTTGAACAGGTGCATCTGGTATCTTAATTGGGGAATTATGTTCTATTCACGCTAACAGGCAGTAACCGAAAAAGAGTCATCGTTCATGGGCAGTACAGACGGGATACTCAGGAGCACTACGGTCGGAAGTTGTGGATAAAGTGAGCAAGCTATTCAGGGGTGAGGGCCATCCTCGATAATTTCTTCCCCTTTGTCAAATTGGAGCACTAGCTGGTCAACCACCGGAGTTATCTTCTCCTTGTTCGTGGCCTTGACTTCGTCGTTGAAGTTCTTGAGAATATCTTCAACGGAGAAGTTCGGGTCGAGGAGGTTTACCACAGACAATATCTCGGTTGCGACATCCCGAACTAAAGTCTTAATTACCTTCCAGCTGGCGATTGGCATTGACCTCCTCAGCCGCTGTCCCTAGCTTATCTGCTGCGGCTTTGAAGAACTGAACGTAATCCCCCAATGACGAACTCCCAAAACTCAGGTCTTCACAGGGAACATGAATCCCCAAATGCTCCAGCTTGTCCGCCATTTCAGCAGCAGCTTCACGGAACCCAGTCAATCTAGTAGAAGAGTCCATGTTCAAATTCTCCTTCGAGGGCTCGAGATTCTCAATCACGGATAACAGAGAGGTGACCTCCTCTTCCAGGTCATTCACCCTAGAAGAGATTTGTTGTTCCCGGGAAAGAGCTGCTTCGCGGTCCTCATCTGCCCTGATCTTGGAAGCTTTGAGTTCCTGCAGCTCCTTCTTCAGAGCAGCAATCTCTTCATCCTTGAACACGATCGCCGATTCATGAGCGTTGATATCATCTCGAAGATCTTGCCCCAAGCTTGGGGCTTGAGGAACACCAGCGTCAGCCGAGCCGGGGATTAGGAATATCGGAACCTGGGAACTTTGGTTGATACCTGTACCAAGGACAAGTGGAGCATCTGGTAAGCTCAAACACTGGCGCACCATCACTTAGGCTCCTGGGGTCGTGAACAAGCCAGAGTGCATACCTGCCGAATGAGAGTCTTCCCGGGAAGAATGAGTCGAGGCTCTCATCACGTCGGGCCATGCTTCCCCAGATCCGGAATGGACACCCTTGGGCAGATTGGAATCATCTTCGGTCTCAGAGCTATCCGGGGTGGTGGCTTTCAGTATCTTCCTGGGCCTCTTACTGGCCACTCCACTTGGAACCCTGCGAAGAAAAGTATGCCATAAGCCTCTAAGGGACGGTCCCGGGAAGAGACACCGCGCCAGTTGAAGGAAAGTTGGATGAAACGCTTACCTCTTGCGCTTCTGTGCCTTACCACGAAGTCCGGAAGCAGGGACCTCACTCAAAGTAGGCAATGAAGGATCATCATCCGCTTCCCGGGAATCGGAGGGAGAAGTGTGGCCGGAACTCGAGCCAGCAACCTCTCTGCCAGGCTCCTCTTGGTCAGACTGAATAACCACCCTCTTTGATCTTCGACGGCGAGCAGGTTGGACAGCTTCTTCCTGGCAAGTCTCCTCAGCCCGCGAGTTAGGCTCTTGACTCTCTGTCCCCTGGATTCCAATGGGTCTGCAAACTGGCACAGACTGAAGAAGCTGGGTCTTGTCTTTCCGGCGATACAGAGGCACCACATTGGTTGGGAGAGCTCCGGTCTTACTGGAACGAAAGAACTTCTTGATCCACCTGGCTACCTCAGAAGGAGACATATCTGCTTCTTGGAGGCGCACCCTGTCCGAGCCATCCCCGGTGTAATCCCAGATGAACTTGGCGGTCCTCTCCTGTAGAGGGGCTAGACGGTTCTGAAGGAAGTGCGCAGCCACCATCAAGCCAGATAACTTTCGACGCTTAAGCTCTTTGATGCGCTTGAACGCCTCGACAAATTCCTCGTCGCGAGGGCTGAACTCATTCGAGTTAGCGATATGGGAAGCTTTGGTGATAGGAGTGGCGTAATGGGGGTGAGAAGCTGACTCGACTCGAACAAAACACAAGTCCCTCCTCCAGTTATCCCATTTGCCACATGTATCCATATCATTGTACTCCTCCGCCATGCCATCTCGAGGTTGAAGCATAATACTCGCGGAGATTGGCTCTTTTGGGGTTAGGCGTGGAGCATAATAGTGGCAAAACAGTGCCACAGAAGGGATTATGCCCACGAAGCATTCACAGAGATGCGCGAAGACGGCTAGCGACATGACAACAGTGGGATGCAGTTGCAAAAGACTCAATCTGTATGCATCCAAGACATCATGAAAGAAGGGGGAGAACGGAGGAACGAGACCCATGGCCAGGAAGAACCAGGTGATGTGGATATAATTCTCACCCGGAGGGCCAAGCGCTGGAGCTTTGGCCAGCGTAGAACCCAAGCTGCAATGGTTGCTGGACACAACCGCTTGGACTCTGTGCATATGCTCTTCAGTTCAAAATTTGTTGTCGAAGAGCGCATCGACCTTGTCCCGCGCGGCCATCATCACCTTCCATGAAGGCTTCTCCGTAGGCTGCTCCTGGGATTCCGTTCGCTTGGGTGCCATGGCTCTGAATAAGGTCGAAATTCCTAGATCTCGGATGCGAGGTCTAGACGAAGGGAAAGACGGAGACTCCCGAAAAGCGCTAGATCTGGGCGTGGTTCCAGGGGTCAACTGGCGAAGGTTTCCAGGCAGTGAAAGTCCCACCACCCACCATAAAGAATTATCAGAGCGCGGGACCCAAAAGGACAGAGACCACACCAACTGAGTAATGGAGAAACTGCCTAAATTAATGACCCCCCAAGAAGCCCGCGAACGGTATCCCGGCAACAACTCTTATGGGCCACGCTATTTCTAGGGTACCGCCTCGACTCTGGGCTCCTGTGTAGTCGAGACAGTACCCAGGGGCTACTGTCGCATCCCGGGAACATGGGGTTCCCGTGAAGCGCCCCGCGTGGCCCACGGTAAGCAAACTCTCAGGGCGCACGAATCTCGGGAGCCGGAAGGCTCCTTCCCAGGGATGGTCAGGGGTGGAGATGTCTGGGACAGTGAAAGGGAACAAGCCATGTGCAAGTCCGCAGAGTAAAGCTGCGGGAGTACAACCCCGGTTTGGCGTGTTCCGGTCCAACGACAGCCTTGGATGGGCTCTTTTTGGTAGTTAAGCTCATCGATAGGGGTATAAAGGTCAGACCGTTGTGGCATCCCCTTGAGATAAAAGGAGGTCCAGGTCAGGAGGGAGAGGATCATCTTGGAACACAAGCTAGCTAGACTGATCAGATCGAGAGAGCTCGTCATGGAGAGAGTGCCCGGGAACACATCCTTGTAACCCGGATACGCATATCACCAGCATATATCCAGACATGCAGGAGTAGGGTATTACGCTTCCGAGCGGCCCGAACCTGGGTAAACTTCTTGTGTGCTCTACTTCTCACATCACTCACTCGCTCGCCTAGATCCTCCTTGTGCCCCTCGCCGAATCTAGTCTTTCGACCTCCGGTGTTCGTGACTTCGGACACGACACTGTTAAGCTTACGTGGGTCGGCCTGCTGCGTTTCGTGGTCCGGCCTTCTACGTTTCATGGGCTGGCCTGCTACATTTCGTGGGCCAGCCTGTAATGGCTAGTGGGCTGGCCTGCTACATTTCATGGGCCGGCCTACTAGGCGTAATTGGGCCGGCCTTTAATGTCTATTGGGTCGGCCTGTCATGGTTAGTGGGCCGACTTGTTATTGTTAGTGGGTCGGCCAGCTAGTTATAGATGGGCCTGTCTACTGTAGTAGTGGGCCAGCCTGCTAGAATTTGTGGGCTGGCCTTATTTGACATGATGGGCTGGCCCGTAAGGATATGTGGGCCGGCCAATTACGCTCACAAGCTGGTCCGCCACTTTACGGTAAGCCTGTTCGTCTAAAATGGGCTGGCCCATTAGAAATTGAGGGGCTGGACCATTACTTTTCTAGGCTCGCTCTTGAGGACCATGTTGCTGGCCTTTCAAGGTACTGTAGCTTATTATGGTTACTGTACACATTTCCAAACATAGGCACCGGACATTTCAGCCAACAAAATCCCGAACCAACAATATGTCGGACATAAAACAATGAATTACAGTGACAAATAAATTATCTAGACGGACAAATCAAATTACATCAAACGCGGACTTTTGAAAATTATTACAGAGCATCGATAATGGGAAAATTATTACAGAACAAAGACAAATGGGACAGGAACAAGCGTTAAAGAGTGCTCCTTATGAAGATTGCATCGCCAAACAGGTAACAACTGGCTTACCATGAGAGCTGTAGATGAGACTATTAAGTACATGGTCAGTCAAGGCTTGCCTATTCTTCAGTTCCTCTATCTCTTGGCGCGATTTGGTGATTACTACACCTATTTCCTCTGGTTCCTATCCAATTATATCATCTGCATCTTGGAATGCAGCGGCAACATGTGTTTCTGCTGGAATAACTGGAACATTGGACGTCATGAACCAATGAGAGAGTGTGTCAGTGTCACTGCTGCTCTGTGAGTCAGTGTCACTACTGCTCTCTCAAGTACTCTGTATGCTGCTCTGTGAAGCAATCTGTAAACTTGACGTAAGGGTCCTCATTTGTGTCTTCATAGCTATATTTGCAGCCTGGAACTATGAGAGAACAAGTTACTACAGATTAACAAGCGAATGCACCAGCAAAGTTAGTTTCAAAGAAATTCGAAAGCATCATTGGCATAATAAAACAAAGCCAGATATCAACCGGAGTGTCACATTGATATCTTCCTTCAGGAATAACTGGAACAATCGACGCCGTTGATTGTTGAGAGCATTCAGCAGTGTCACATTGATATCTTTCTTCAGGAATAACTGGCGCACCCACCGCTACACTTGATGCAGAAGTTATCCCCTCTGCCTTCGTAGCTATACATGCAGGCTGAAACCAACATAAAGCAAGTTACAACGACATACCAGGCAAACAAATCACCATGACGATGAAGTCGATTATTTCGCCAACGACAATAACACCGATGAGGAGAATCTCTAGTGAATTTAGTTGGAGTATTAGATACACTTTGTGTACGTATGTAAGGGTTCCAATATTTTAATGGTGCCCTCGAAATATTAATGGAATCTCTAATAGTATCACCCGAAAAATGAATGAATTGTGTTGGTTGTATCGCCCACGGATGCAGCTTCTAAAATCGTGTGCAATTATGTGGTATCGCACACGATTGTACCTTTATTAACCGTGTGCGATATGTGCCTAACTTCGCATACCGTTAGTTAAACTAGACTCTGTGCGATATGTGCCGTTTACATTTAAATACGGATTTCTAGCCGTTGCTAGCCAGCTACCCCAGTTTTAGCCGTTGTCGCCCTCCATCCCCCGTCGTCCGTCCCACCCCTCTCGCAGCGCACAGAAACTGCTGTCTCCATGGTCTACAAGGTCTAGGAGATCACTAGCGACACGGACTCGGATGTAACATCCCAAATTTATAATCAGAATTATTAACCCAAAAATGAGGGCCAACAAAAACTTTTGTTGTAATGATTGTATTTTCTTCCCATTGCTCTGTTTAACTTGTGTGACTGGATGTTGTTTGACCAATAAATATTAACCAAACAACCTAACCTAAGTAAGAATATATATATATAACCTTGTTGATCGTGTTATGACAAGCATATATTCCATATATCTTTTCCAGTCTTATTTTGGACAAAGACTATTCAATGATGTTTGGTTTCAGCAACAAATAAAATACCCTTTATTTGAGAAAGTAAAAGTATTTCCAAAATTATGTGTTCCTAAAAATATGGAGATCCATATGTTACCTCCTATCTATTTTTTTAACCTGGATATTTTGCATGTGTATGCAACTCCCATTTTATACACTCTTATTTCCACTCCATTTTAAAATAACACTAGTGGGAAATATATTACCCCACATATTTCTCTTTATCAAATCTTTTGAAAACTATTAAGTTATGAGTTGAGATATTCTTTAAAACATCATCTTGTCATAATTGAGTGTGATCATCTCTACAAGATAGTATTGTTAATTATGGAAATGGTGGTATGATTTATTCTTGTGGTTTGAATTGTGTGGTCTTGATTGTGTTGTTGATATTGTTGTGTTATTGATATTGTGTGTTTGTTGCTTGTGAGGGTAATTCCTCAGTTGTGCTTAATACTAAAATAAAACAAAGAGCAAAAACAAGAAAAATCATGTGCAAGTGACAAACATAATTCTCCAAGTGAGAAATTAAGTTTCTTTCATACAAAAATTCAGAGGAGAAACAATTAATCACTCTCCATTTATTCCTACAACTTTTCCCTCCCTAATTCTCTATTTCCTTCAAACAAATATTTTCTCTAGGAAAATATAAACTATTTGAAGTTACCATATTTGTCAAAGAAGTTCCAAGATGCTCAAAACAATATCTCTCACTTGATTTAAAAAATATTAAAGGAGTAACAAATTTATTTTAGCAAAAATGACATATTTAAACCTTATAAGCAAATATGGTTCAAAACATTTTATTTTCAAACACCAATTTTTGTGGAGCTTCTACATATATATGGGAGGCTGCATGAATTTTCTCAGAATTTTGTAAAAAAATTTAATACCCCAAATAAATCCCCAAAATGCCACTGGTTTCTAAAGGAAATAAAAGAAAACAGAAAAGGACTAAATTGTAAATGGGAATAGTTTTTCCAAGGGGCTATCTGCAAAAACGTCTTCGTCTTCTTCCTGTAGCTCGACCGCACGGCATGGCGCCAGTGCCGTGGTCGCCGTGCTTCGCGCTCGCCGCCCGGGGCCCCCGCCCTCTCCTGCCGCGTCCGGAGAAGCACGACGCCGCCCCTCCTTGACCCTGCCCCTCCGCGACCTCGTCCCCTCTCCCCAGCTGTCCGATCTCGGTCTCCTCTGTTCCCCGACAAGCACAACTCGGCGTGGATGCTCCCCGACCTCGCCCGGACCCCTCAGACACACCAGCTCGCCTCCTAGCCACCCCGTGCACCTCGACCACCGTAGCCCGAGCTCCGGCTATAAAATCCCCATCCTCGCCCGCGCTGCTCTCGCCTGACCACCCTAGCTCTCACCTCCCTGCCCTCTGCTCCACTCCCAGGAACTCGACGCCTCTCTCTCTTTTCGCTTCTGAGCACGGGGACGCGCGTAGGAGCTCGCCGTCGACGGATTCGTGACCGAGGCAGCCGCCAAGTTCGTCTTCGTCGATTTGGCCGCCCCCGAGCCGCGCCGTCCACGCCATCATCTTCCCCACGCTCCCCGCACTCTCCTCCGCCGTCCACCGCACCTCCAGACGGCCCTAGGTGAGCCCAGCTTCCTCGCCACCGCACGGCCACGGCGGCACCACCTGTTTGTGGTCGTCGCCGGCGTGCCTCTCCCCTGAGCCGTTGGATTTAGATCCAACGGAGTCATACCGATTCAATTAGGCGAGCCGCTGACGGGCTGGCCCCACCTGTCGGCGCTTTCATCTTTTTCAGCGCAGAGAAATTAAATCTTGAGTCACTGACGGGTAGGTCCCACCCGTCAGAGATTTCAACATTATCCACACCAAGATTTAATTCGAATTATCTGTTTAAATTGAAAACTCTAGAAAATAGTACTGGACCTAACTTTAAAATTCTATAACTCGAGATCTATACATCCAAATAATTCGAATCAAAATATTCTGGATAGCTTAGGAAATTGTTAAACCTACCAACTTGGTTTCATCTCATTTAGATTAATAATAAAAATGTAGTATTTAAAATGCCACAGAAGGTTTAAAACACCATATGAATTGTTTCTGGAGTTATATTAGTCCAAATGACGTAAAACCAATTTTTTTAACTTAGTATTGACATCACTTAGCTCCCCTAATTTTGGTAGAATTAATTAATCATTATTAACTAATTAGCATTAAAGTAAAGTTTAGAAACCCTTTCTGGACTAAAACAATTATAAATGTTTATTGGTTAATCCAAATAAGTTAGGACCAATTTTGTTAGATCACATTTAGTCATGTTTAGTCACCCCTAAAAGGATTTAATTTTTGGATCATCACAACTTAAGTGGTAACTAAAACTTGATTGATAAGTTTCTGTAATAAAACAAATGTGTAGGAAAATTGGTAAATCCAAATGAAACAAAGCCAATTGTATTATCTTCTAAACATCAGTAGCTTTCTATAGAATTTTAGTTTGTATTTTTGTGATCAACAGAACTTGAGTGATGCAATTAAACATGAATAACTAGATTCTGCCATAAATTTAAACACATTCAAATATTGGTTAATCAAATTATTTAAACCCAAATTGACTCAAATCCAATTAAGAAACCTTCTAGATGACAGTGGTTAGCTATGGAAGTTTAAATGGAATGTTTGTGAGCAACAGAGATTAAATAAGGCATTAAAAGATGTTTAACTAGATTCTTAAATTAATAAAAGTGGGTGGAATTAGTAACAAATTAAATTGATCTAAATTCAATTGTTTGGACTCCTATAGAACAGTAGGTGTTTATAGATATTCAGCTTGAGTGTTAATATTGCTTGGTCGAATTGTGTGGTGATTGTATGTCTTGTTGTTTTACGATGTTTAGACGAGAGCGTTGCCGGAGTATTCGAGGAGGGTGGTTCTGTTAAACAAAAAGATCAAGACCAAGGTCACTTTGCCGAGCAAGGCAAGCTACTCTCTGAGCTTGCACCCCAAATATATGCATCTACTTTGATAACATGTTTCACTTTTAAAGCAAAGATTTATAAAACCTTTTTCCCAAAATTATATGGAAACTATTTTGCCACCCTTTGTAGAAATATGAGATAGTTATACAAAATTATAGGATGGGAAAAATAAACTTGGTATTATTCAAAACTCCTTTGAAAATACTTGTGTGGTTATGAAATGCCGAGATGTCGGTGTTGAAGTGGAGAAATGGAGATGTTTATGAAAAATGCACATGACGTCTTTGTACTATGACGACCAATTAACCCGTGCAACCACACTACCTGAGATGGGTAGGGCTTAGCCGGAAACTTATTGATTTTAGTATGGAGCGCCTCAAAATGCTTAGGAGAACGAGGTTCTCTGAACCAAGTTATCTAAATGCGGGATCCAGTTTAAGTCTGGTTCGCTGCTGGTTGCAAACAGTGGGCCTCCTGGCTTGGCGCAGTGTTGCTTGGAGAGACCGGATCGATACGATGGCCATCTCCACTGGGTGCCGGGGAGATCCAGTCCCACTGAAGAGGAGGCTCTATACTAGGGTTGACATAGTGAAAAGCTTTGATCATGTTATCCGAACCACCACATACTGTCGTATGAGGACCGTGGCTGATCACGGCGGAATGACAGTTTGGTGTGGTGAAAGTGCACCACCTCTGCAGAGTGTAAAACTATTCGAATAGCCGAGTCCTCGGTCATGGACGGTTGGGAGGCTGTCCTCTGACCATGTGCAAGTTTTTGGAAAAGCTTTAAGTTTAAAAGAAACTGGAGATGGTGTTACACAACTATACCAAATGGAGTGGTATGAGTTGGTGAAATGAATGGACCATGGTGAGCTATGGTCAGAAAAAGGAGGAATTTTGGAGAAAACAAATAAAATGGTGATTTCCTTAAAAAAAAGATAGTTATAAAACTCTTCTTACCTTTTTCAATAAAGATGTAGAGATGTTTTAAATAAATAAAAGTTCGCAATTAAAATTAAACTAGGGCATACTCATGTTGGGGTAGTTTGCGAGTACAATCAAATGTACTCATATTGGTTTCGTCCCTGGCTATTGTCTTAGCCAGGCTATGAGGAGGAGCACTATGCCGAGGAGGAGTATGGCGACTTCTACGCAAACTAAGGATCTCCATCAGTCAGCTGCCTGTCGGGTCGTTGTTAGAAGTTGTGGTCTTCTACGCCTTAGCTTCCGCTGATTATTTTGGTTTGGCCCATGAAGGCACCTATGTAAGACTTGGTCTGTGTGACCATTTATGTAAGACTGTAATCCGGTATTGTAATGGATGTAAACTTTGGTATCCAATTCGGATTATGTGCAACGACAGACTGATCACGGGATCGTTGTGTTAGGCATAATCAGGTATTTCGGACAGCTAGTCCGGGGTCCCCACATCGGATGAGTTAAATTTGGGCGTAGCTTCTAGCTTGCGATTTGCTTCATGCTCGGGGTAATTTATATTTCCTTCCAATTCGTTCTATTTTAAGGTTCCCAGATGCTGCGACTGCAAAATGCATGCCGACATTAAGCTGTCCGTGGAAGGCAAAATGAGCGCACTGTTACAGGATCTGCACGCCGCTGCCGAGGAGAAGAAGAAAGCAGAAGAAAAAGCAAAGAGACTCGAAGAGGAGAACATGGAGATGGAGCTGCAACTTGCAGATCTTGTCCACGATAAAAAGAGAAAAGCTGAAGAGGCCAATTTGAAGTTGAAGAAAATAAGAAAATATGTCCGTGACAAGGAAAATCATCTCCTTTACGCTTTAGCTGCTCTAGTTATCCTAGTATCTGCTGTAATTGCACTTTCAGGTTTATCGAGATGCAGGAAATAGAGATATAAGTAGCATTCACTGAATATGTACACAAACTACTGGAATAAGAAAATCGTATGCGAATGGTGGACAATGCACACGTTTTGTGGCCCGTAAAGCGTGTGTGAATACTGGGACCGTTTTGGGCCCATGTATTTTGAACCCTACTTTGTCTCTTGTATAAATTGGGACCAGTAGCACCCATCCGGTCTCACTTGACTCGACAGCCGCCACTCCATTTTTGGAACTCGCCTGCACTCACCTGGTCGAGTGTGGAAACCTAGATCTCTCCCACATGTGTGTAGATTATGTCTATCTCATGTGCAGATCCATGGACGGAGGTGGCTTGGATACCTCCGGCGAGCCGGGCTCGGCCTCGCCCTCCCCCGTGACGACGTCGTCGTCGTCCTTTGGGGTCGAAGGCCACACGTGCTGTGCATCGGCTAGCCCTCGACCTCATCCTCGTCCCTTTACGAAAGGTAACCTCTCACACGCACATGGCACTACTTTTTGTATGACTAATCTAGTTTCATTAGCACAGTTAGCAAGTTTTATATGACCTCATCCTCCGGATCTACTTACTTTGTCTGTTCGGTTTTAATATTCATGCTCTAGCCTAGATCTGTTTAGTTACAGCTTATTTCTTGTGTTGCACCGGAGGATGTGGTGGAATGGATGCATGTGTACTTTGTAGCTTCATTAGTTTAACAAATTAGAACGGATCCTTATATTTAGATCTGTTTAGTTCCAGCTTATTTCGTTGTGTTGCACCGGAAGATGTGGTGGACTAGATGCATGTGTACTTTGTAGCTTCATTAGTTTAACAAATTAGAATGGATCCTTATGTTTAGATCTATTTAGTTCCAGCTTTTTAGCTTCAAGTTCTTCCATATTTAATAGTAGCCAAACTCTTATAATAGGGATCTTATTTTGGTGCCACTGTACAAAAATTTGTGGTTGCGCTCTTTGGCTCATGCTAATAACATAGAAACAAAGACGTAACCAAGAGGGGACCAAGAGGGGAGGTGTGCAGGGATGTGCATGGCCGAATATGGCCAAATTGCTCTGCCCCTATCCCTCTTGAGTGCGACTAAGGATTGCTCTTGAGGGTGAGTCCACTTATTTAGTCTTTTCTATCTTTATGTTCTAAATTTTTCTATGTTCATATTCTAACACTGGGCATTCAACAACAGCTAATTCATCTTACTCCATTTCGGTGGAGTTTATCTTTTAGCTCAAGGCTTTCTGCGCTTCCTCCCAGTGGCGAAGGAGTTCGTGCTGAAACGAGAGTTTCAAGGTGGCTCCCTTTCGCATGAACTTCGTGTGGCTGGAAATTCATCAAGTGTGCGGTGTCATGAAGTGGCATCTCTTCTATAAATAGCAGGACATTCACAGAGGGGCTTAAGTGCTTCTCTCTCATGCACGGTCCTTTTGTGCTTTGAAAAGAGTAAGTATAAATAAATCCATCATTACTTTATATGACTTATTTATCTAACAATAGAACTGACTCATTTCTTTGTACTTGAACATAGGAGTCACAATGACACAATGCAGTCCACAAGCTGGCCTCACAAAACTTTCTCCTCCAAACCGTCGCACCTGTGATGTTTTGGTCCACTGCATAAGACACTTTTTTAGTTAAGAGTGTCTTGTATTGTGCGGCCAAAATATCACGCTGGTGACGCAAAGGGTATGCTGATGGCTCTAAACAAATTTAAAGATTACAACTGCCAACGACAGGGTCTTGGGAAGACAGTGGCCATCACAGAGACAAAGACGTAACCAAGAGTATTCTGTTTGTTGATCATTCTCACTTGTATAACATACTGTCCCAGTGTATATATGTACTGATGGTTTTAAAATGTACAACGATTTATGTGATTGCGATATGACATTGTTTATGTCTATGAAATGTTTAATGAATTATTGATTCGGATGTGGTATACTGTCATTTTGGATGAAATAATGGATGACTGCACCCATTTAAGTTTTGGTAAACGTGGGCGATTGGACGACATAAATAGACGATTCATTTAGTAAAACCGTGTGCGAAGCTAAGTAAAGGACACATAACATGAAATCACAACCGTGTGTGATGCAACATAACACACACGATTCAGCAAAAACAAAGCGCCTGCGATCTTGACAATATCGCACACGGTCCAGTTAACGCGGCCGTCTGCGAAGTTTGCGTCATCGCACACGGTTAGTTTACCCGTGTGCGATATACCCCCTATCGCCCACCCATGGATAGCGACGGGCGCTATACTCGTTTGCGATGGCGAAAGTCGACCGTGTGCGTTTGCCCGATCTTTACTAGTGAGAGTGACCAGTAGATTCATCTTTGAAATAATTGTACAAATAAGTATTCTCTGTGTACCAATGTTTGTTGCATTAATTCAGAGGAAGCATATGAACTTCAGATAATTTGTAGCAGTCCAACAGGTGCCCTTTTGCGTCAGAAATCTCATGAATATTCAGAGAAATACATATTTTGAAAGAGTCGGTGCTGAAAATATAAGAGCCTTCAATTTATTGGTTGAAATTCTCCTCCAAAAAGAGCATAAAAAATGACTGGTAAACAATCTAGTTATCTTGACGTAAAAAGGAACTATATTGGAAAGGGGTGTGATTGGCATACCAAGAAATTGACATTACGCGCAGTACTGGTGCTCAGGGAAAGAACTGTGGTATCTATCACCGCTCTTCCATGCAAAAAAGACAATCAGAATTGTAGCATCGATTACTACACTTGCAGGATACATCCATTTTTGGGCAAACTTGAGACACTTATATTTTGACGGAGGGAGTACTTAATATAGGAGACATCAAAGATCCATTAGGAGGGATGATAACACGCACGCCATGTCTGCTGAGATTTGATGCTTGAAATAAAATGAAATCCAACCGTAGCAGAGACAGATGAAGTACACCCGTCGATGAATCTAGTTAACATGCATAGCACAACGAAACACCGGATCGATACCTTGAGATCCAAGCGGGAATTCGCCAATGGCATCAGGCCTTTAGTTTGCTGGTGCACGCCATCACGATTTACTGAAAGCTTGTCGATGTATGAACCCTGCGCCTCACCATTGCCGCAGAGCTGCCTATGTCGCCGATGGCGCAGGTTGCCGTCAACGAAGAAAATAATCAACCGATGTTTATAAGCGGCCTTGCAAAGCTACTGGAGAAAATTCATCGGTAGATGAATCATCTGGGCACTCATGCCAGATGTGTTCAAGAGTCACGACTAAGAAGGAGAGGATTGGGAAGAATCGGAAGCTCCATGGTCAGTTTCTAATAGAGATAAACTAATAGCTCGGAGAAGAAACGAGAAGGCTCTATGCTTTGGAAATTGGAATGCCAAGAGGAAAGACTGCTCGGTTTCAGACATCGCTCGTTAAAAGGAAAAAAAAAACATGATGACGTGGTATTGTTGCATGTACAGTTTAAATTGGCAGATTTGCTTAGGTGGCATGCTAGGATTGCTTAGAGATGATTGATGAGCTGGACACCTTGCATGTTGAGAGAATTAGCCTTAGTGGGTTGCTCCTATTTAGATCCTATAGATGTGATTTTGTGAAGGAAATCTGTAACACCCGGCATATTAGCTGTGCACACATGGATGATGGGCCGCTGACTCGGGGCCGGCCCAACACATCGAGTCTCGAGATGGAAAGGATAAATGAGAGACAGGAGGTCACTGGAAAAGGCATCGAACAGTTGAACCGTCTCCGAGCTTCTCTCCCTTTGCTCCTGTTCCTCACCTCCTGCTCCTGTATCCTCCCCATGCTTTGCTGATCCCTCACCTTTGATTCCCTTGTATCCATGGTTTGATTGTAACCACATACAAGCATTATCATGTAATCCATATACAATTTCTGGTTAAGATCTGGTTGTCCCCCATCTCTGTGCTTGGGACGTGACAATTTGGTACCAGAGCCTTCAAAATCCTCCAAAAAAATCCTACGAGTTTTGCCTTCCAGTCTCTCCAATTTGCCACCAAGTTTCATTGCCTTGATTTACTCTCCATCTAGGTCGCATTCCTACTCAGAGCCCAAAATCCCCAAAAATATCACCACCTGAATTCCTGCCCACCACGTGTTTGACGAAATGGCAAACCAGCATGAACCAATCTGCACCTGCGTTCTGCATGTCTCTATTACACACTTGATCTATCCAGTGACAGAGCAGGTACTTGGCCAGATCTTTGATGTGTATGGAGTGAATGATTTGTGCCTAGTGCAGCAACCTACACATCTGGATGTGTTTGTGGAGTTCCAGACATGGCACGAGGCGAGCCAAGCTAGAGGTGAATTGCATGGTCGGTGCATCTATGATGGTTGCTGCCTTCTGGACATCCAGCACGCCCCGCCATCCACCAGCGTTCACAGGCTGCCCAACTCTGAACCGGTCGTGGTTGATTGGGATCGAGTAGAGGTGGAGCCAGTCACCTCTTCTTCGACTCCATCGGCATCCACCCCGGCAACGCCCGTCGCAGTCATCACACCCACAACAATCTGTGAGGTCTTCCCCAAGGTCGAAAAGACCATGATCGAACCCATTGTCGACATGCCCCTCGAAGGTGAGGTGTTGGTCATCTTGCCGGCATCCCACAAAACCTTGGCAGTGACCACTGCGAGTGTCGAGGATGCTCGCGAGGGTGATGACATCTTCCTTGCAACTGTTGGCTGTATAATCATGGCGCCCACCAGCTGTTCGGCATTATGTCTCCATGACAACAACGACAAGCACATCACTAGTCACGTACCCGTGCATGCGCCGATAGCTTGTACACACCCTTCTCCAGATAGGAGCCTCTGTGATATCGGTGTGCCGCGGCCAGTGCCATGGCCATCTTTCCTGCGTGATGGGGACAGCGAGCGGCTAACTTCGTATTTCCCGACAACTCAAGGTATTTGGCTCTGCTTGCAGCCAAAACCCCCATGGATGCACTCTGCCCGGGCGTTGTTAAGTAAAGGGCCAAGATGTCGGGAGATTTTGTATATCATTGATAGCCTGAAGCTACATACAATTTGTTGGAACCTGTCTGGTGCTGAACTACCTCTATACATGAATTATTGGTTGTTGGGTTACAGTGTTACTAACTTGGTTATACAGAAGAACTGGGACCCAGGTGTCATGTTGCAATCAGACAATGGACCTATTGGTTTTCTGAGATCTTGTTGCTTGCCATGGGAACAATTGGTGTTTCAGAAGATTAGCTCAGTTTGCAAGACAACCTATACTGCTGAACACCAATGGGACCCTGGAATCTTTCAGATTACAGAAATGGGTATGGTCGACAATTGTTCTCTTTTATCAGTGTCAGATAGATTGTTCAGGAAGGCTGCAGCACAATCATGCAAGGATGACCACAAGAACAGTTCCTACTGCCGGTACGAAGTGCGCCATGACACTAGTTTTACAACTCTGTTCTTGCCTGCATGTGTCGTCTTCAGTATGGTAAATCAACTTTGGCATTCCATTTGCTCGTTTTTGATTGCTCAAGCTCCATGGGAATTCTGGAGGCGTTGTTGGAGTGGTGCGCTACTAGGATTTCAGACTAGTGCAATCATGCAAGCCTTAGATGATGCACGAAGAGGCACATGTGTTGAACTGCAACTCTTAGTGTGGTCTTGGTGCAGCTGTTATGGGACTAGATTGCAACTGAATCGACAAACAGCAGAAATGAGGCATCTAAATAATGAGCAATTAGTGGAGGTTACACCTTGGATTAATAACTTGGACATGATCGAGCTTGTTTACTGCAGCCCTAGGCTTCAAATGTTTATTGGTACCCTTACAAGGATGATATGGTCTGTAGCATGGCTTCTCAATTCTCATGGGAATTGTTTACATAAAGATTGTCAGATGATAAAAGTATCCAAGTACAAAATTCAAGAGCAGCAGAATTATGGTGAAATTTGTCTTCATTCTTGCTTTCCTCACTCAGCGTGGCTGCTAGATAATACATTAATGGCTGCTTGGGAGAAGGGAGCCACACATGGGACGAAGCACACGGAAAGTGCACTCATCTATGCAAGTTCAGTGGAGTCCGTCTGAGTAGCGACATGAGGGTTCACACGGACTTTGTTCAGCTGCCAGATGATTTGGTGAAATCTGGGTGCTTTGATGCAGTTTTAACTCATCAATTTGGGTTGTGATGTTGTATTGCTATAGCCCAGACTTGGGGCTAACGAGCGCTGGAAATAAAAGAAGTCGGTACAAGGAGCATGAGCAGAACATTTCAAAAGTTGTCTTGTCACTCCAAGGACTACAATGGTTTAATCTTTTGACTATGTTTGAACCTCAAGGCCTGTACTGGATAGTTCACATGCCTGTTGTGACTTTTCCTGATGTCTTGGATGCACATGCGCAATGGGATCCTGGCGGGTTCTTGTCGACCATGGGTGTTGAACACAAGACTCATCCTAGACATTCATGGAGGCTGAACATGATATATGCTCAAGGATACAGATCGATAGTCATGAATGACTCGCCAGAACTTTGGGATCCAGATGCCATTGCTTGGGGACAAGCAATGTTTTGCGAGGGCGGTAGTGTAACACCCGGCATATTAGCTGTGCACACATGGATGATGGGCCGCTGACTCGGGGCCGGCCCAACACATCGAGTCTCGAGATGGAAAGGATAAATAAGAGACAGGAGGTCACTGGAAAAGGCATCGAACAGTTGAACCGTCTCCGAGCTTCTCTCCCTTTGCTCCTGTTCCTCACCTCCTGCTCCTGTATCCTCCCCATGCTTTGCTGATCCCTCACCTTTGATTCCCTTGTATCCATGGTTTGATTATAACCACATACAATCATTATCATGTAATCCATATACAATTTCTGGTTAAGATCTGGTTGTCCCTCGTCTCTGTGCTTGGGACGTGACAAAATCTTTCCACATGTCATGAGGAAGGAGGATGGAGACTCTTATGAGAGAGCTTTCGGTGGGTCGAAGGAGTCTTCTCTGTAATTGCAAGTGATGATCCAAGGAGAGGAGAATCGGGAACATTGTGAATCAGATGCTAATTAAAGTAGAAAATAAGGGTTATTATTGACCGTGAGGCACAATATTATCTAGCAAAACAAAAATATTATTTAGCAACGTATTCCCATACACATGAGTTTCATATGCATTATGTTTATATATGCGGCAAGGAAGAAATTTGATGTGTTGTGGCAACGAAACCGCACTCAACTAGTCCTAGAAAAAGGCTCAACTTATTTTCTTTCGAGTTGATCCCGAGTCAGATTTGGAACTGCTGGAAAATCAACCTGTGCTTGGATGGTTAGCAGGGTGGTTGTACCCCTATCCTATCCGAGTACAAACCCCAGGTTTGACGTTGGTGTTTCTCGTTTAGCCGGAATATTCTTTACTAGGGGCGACGTTTCCGTCGTCAGCGAGTCGACTATAGTGATTTTGTCAATCTCAAGACTTGATCCGTCGGCTCAGTCTTTCGGAGATGCTCATATGTGTAGGGTGTGCGTGTGTACGTTTCCTCTGGTGAGTATATGCGCGTGTATGTGATCGCGTGTTTCGCAATTTTCTTTTAACTGCTGTCCAGTCTCGAGCTTGTCTTGTAGCCCTAGTCTCTAACTATATAAAAGACCGTCCCTTTAGCGCTCTGTCCTCGATCGGCCACTGTTTCTGCAACAGTAAGTACTGTTGCAGGAACAGTACAGAACAGTACAACGATCCCCGCCGTCGGCCGGCGATCCGACGTCCCACAGAACACGTTCATGACGGTTTTGCAAAAACGCCCTTAACAAATCCATAAATAAACCCGCAGTCCACAGTTCCACGAGTAGAAGGACCTACAAGCAATTACGATCAACTCGGAGGCCTTTTCTGCAAAAAAGTCCAGAGCACCCCCTCCCTCTCTCTTCTCCGCGTGACGCCGGGATCGCCGCGCCGGCGCCGACGCGCCTCGTCGCCGCTCCGGTGCTCCTCCCTCAGATCGACGGACACGGAGGTCCCCGCCGTCCGCTCCTCCGCCTCCTCGACGAGTTTAGCGTCCCGGAACGCCGCGGCGTCGCTGGAATCAACGTCGCGGCGTCGCTGGAATCAACGCCGGCGTGCCCGCCGTCCGCCGCCGCGTCCGCAGGCCGCAGCCGCCGCTCCGGCGACCTACAGGCGGCGGCGCCGCCACTCCCGGGTTGCCCGCGTCGAGGCACGTCCAGTGCGGCCGCCCGCGCGTCCTGCCTCGCCGTGGTTCGCCGCCGGCGTCCGCGCCACCGCCGCGGCAGCTCCGCCCGTGGGTGACGTCATACTGACGCCACCACGGGCCTGGGCTGGGCAGTGGGCCGTCTGCTGGGCCGGCCTGCTCCTGGGCGCCTGCCTCGGCCCTCTAATTTTTTTTTTCAATTATGTTTCTTATTTTCTAAAACTTTTCAAACTTTTGAAATACAGATCCAAATCAATTCAAACCAATTTCCAAGTATTTGTAAAATCAAAGTAGTCATTCCGAATGCTTTAGGACCTTTTCCCAACTTATTTAAAATCTCAAATTCCAAATAAATATAATTGACCCGAAAACAAAATTTCAATAATTTCTAAAAAATTGTGAACATCAAAATAGTCTTTTCATATACCTTCAAAAAAATTCAAAACTTTCTAAACTTTGTAAATACAACTCTAAAAAAAAAAATCAAACCAATTTGTTCTAACATCTGAAAAAACACAACAACCATTTTACATTTTTGGAACCTTTTCTAAATTATTACACGTATTGCAAATTTGAAATAACACTCAATTCAATCCAACTTCACAAAAACTGCAGGAAAAACAAAAATCATTTGCAGCAATCATTATAAATCAAAAACAGAAAATGGAAACGTTTCCACAAATGATCATCCAAAAAAAATATTAGAAAACATCAAAATGACTAGAATTAAAAAAAACGGCAACAAAAGCAAAAGTTTGAATTCTTTGTATTGCCAAAATATTTGGACAAATTTGTAGGACACACACAAACATGATAGAGCATTTTAAACCCCCCAGCAATTTACAAATTTGAACAGTTTTCAATTGGACGTTCTCAAAAACAAATTGCAACCATATTGAAACATTGTAATACAAATTCCAGATTTCAGTACATTAGACTTTTAAAAGTCTTTCGCATCTAATCATCTTACAAACATGACAATAACCCAAATCTTACTAACTTTCCAATTTGAACAAATTTTCAAACCTAAACATTTCTAAAACATAAAACCAACTATTTCTGACATAAAAACAAACATGTTTCGAAAATTCAAATTTCTCAGCATTTGCCAACATTTTAGGAAAACAAATACCCAATTTAGAGCATTTCAATCCAAGTTTCCAAATAAAACCCTAAAAAAATACTCTTTCAAATCCAATTATTTTATGAACGTGACATGATTTCACACCTTAGTACGTTTCCACTTCAAACAATTTTTGAAAACCAAACGTTTTTTAAACGTAAATTTTCCCAACTACAACAATTTCCAACTTTAAGCAACTTTCAAAGTCCGACCATTTTTAAAACAAAACCTTTTT
Source organism: Poa pratensis (assembly GCA_947311845.1). NCBI lineage: Eukaryota > Viridiplantae > Streptophyta > Magnoliopsida > Poales > Poaceae > Poa > Poa pratensis. Next base: position 44,598,346 of record CAMZMU010000033.1, on the reverse strand, counting down.
AAATTTCAATTATTTGCAAACTTAAACTGTCACGCCCAATTTCGGGAAGCCAGAAAAATCACAGTTGTTAGGTAGCCAAAAATCAGGGGCAACGAAAACTTTTGAAGTTGCTTCACTAATGCTTGTGTTTCACTTCCCTTTTCGCTTTGTTTGATTTAGGGTACCTTGTTGGTTGTGTTTGTTAACACCTAATAGTAACCTTGTGAGCACAACCTACTTAAACCCTACCTCTTGGTGATCATGTCATGACAAGAAGAATAGTCCATATGTCTTCTCTAATCTTCTTTGTGGCCAAACTCTTTTTTCTTCTCTTCAAGTTTTGGTGTTTATTAAAAAAGCCTCTTGTTTTCCTTGGTTTCAAAAGTTATCTAAAATACTTTCAAAGAAGTTGTTTATTAAAAATCACTTTTATGATCCCTAATATATCCCCTCTTATATCAATTCAAAAATATATGTTTTGAAAACATTTTCTTATTTATTACAAATTATTTACCAAAAGGCCATAAATGGATTTTAAAATATTTTGTGAATAAAAGTATTTCCAAAATTCTTAGCAAAATTACCAAACATTCTTTTGGTCATATGTGACCACTTTATTCAAAAATATTTGTTTGGGTTATACAAAATTTTGAAGGAAACGTTGCAAGTTCTTCTTTAAAAAAAAATTATTTTCTGTTATTTCTTGTGTGAGGGAGAGCAGCCCAAAAAGCCCAACCAGCCCAACCAGCCCATCCCCCACTGAAACCCTAGGGTTTCCCAGGGATTTTAGGGTTTCCTCCCCAGCCGCCTCCCTCCCTTTTTTTTCTTTTTGCGTCCAGGTCCTCCCACCTCGCAAATAGGTCCCTGAACCTTATCCAACAACCAACCCTCCTCCTCTCCTCCCAGCCACACACGCACACAACACACGCACGCACCAGCCGACCCCGTGCTCCTCCACCCGCGCCCCCTTGCTCCTCCTCCTCCCTTGCTCAGGCCGCCGTCGCCCCTGGCCAGGCCCGGCGTCACCCTCCACCACCGCCATCTGCCGGCGCTCGTCGCCCAGAGCGCCGCCTCCCTTGCCTCCCCTTCCTTCCTCGAGTGGCAGGCCTGGCGCCGCCGCCGTCCAGGGCCGCCGCCCTGCCGGCGCCGTCCTCCTCCGCCCAGGCCGCCCCCTGCCCCGCCCGTGGTCGCCGGCCGCCTCCTCTCCTCCCTCCGACCTCGACGCCATGGCCGCCGCCCCGCGCCGGCCAGCTCTGCCCCGACGCCCTCCCCTGCTCCTGCTCGAGGCCGCGCCTCGGCCTCCCTTCGACTAGGTCGCCGCCGTGCCGCCGCCCCTCGCCTTCCTCTGCCATGGCAGCCGACGCCGGCACCGCTGCCCAGCCCCCTCCACGTCGAACGGCGCCGCCATCCCGTGACCGACGCCCTCCCGTTTGCGGCGTCCCGATGTTCCCGTGTCCGTGTCTGTCCACCCTTCGTGGTGCTGCAACGCGCGCTTGCGCTGTCCGCGCGCGCGCTGTCTCTGTGTCCGCTTTCCGTTCCGGCGTCCCGACGTCCGTCCGGCGTGTCCGTGAGCCTGCGCGCGCTAGTGATTTCCATGCGCGCACTGTTCCGGTGGTTTCCCGATGTTCCCGATACCGTGTTCCCGATGTTTCCGGTTTCACGATGTTCCCGATGTCGTGAGTCCGTCCAACGGATCCCTCCGTTCGTTCAACGGATTCGATCCCGACGTTCCCGACATTTTCCCGATGTTTCCCGACAACTTCCCGATGTTTCCCGATGTTTCCCGACGTCTTGCCGATGTTTCCCGACGTCTTCCCGATGTTTCCCGACATCTTCCCGATGTTTCCCGATGTTTCCCGACATCTTCCCGATGTCTTCCCGATGTTTCCCGACGTCTTCCCGATGTTTCCCGATGTCTCCCGACACCTTCCCGATATCTTCCCGATGTTTCCCCGACGTCTTCCCGATGTTTCCCGATGTCTCCCGACATCCTCCCGGTGTTTCCCGATGTCTTCCCGGTGTCTCCCGGTTCCCTTCTGGAGCATGTCTCCGACCAACGGATTCCCCTCCGGCGCTTGTCTTTATCCGACCAATGCCTCTCCGTGTTCTACGACAAGAGTGTCACCGGCACTGTGTACCCCGACCGTCGACAAGACCGGACCACGACAACTCGAGTACAACCACTTCGTCTACTTCCACGACACCGACCAACTACGATGTCCCGATTCGGCAACGACTACTTCCATGATGACGACTACCCCTACGGATCAAAGTTCCCGGCTTTGACCCTGGAAGTTCTTCGACCCCTCCTTCCGACTGTTGTTTGATTATTGTTGCTTGTCATTGCTTGGTAGTGAAGTAGATGCCTACTCACTACCCTAGCCATAGGTGTAGTTTAATAAATAGTGTTGTGGTTGCCAAACCTGTTTGTTAGATAATAGTATTGTGTACCCTTCTTGTTGTATTATTAGTAGTTTTGTTATTTTAGATTGTTGTCAACACGCTCCTTTGCAGTAGTGTTCATGGTGTTCTATTGAATAACCCACCTGCACCTTAACTCCTAGTCATTAACTTGTGTGAGCAGTGTTGTGAAACTTTGTTGGTTGCCTAACTACTTATTAGTATATGTCCCTAGAGCTAGCAGCATGCTTACATGTGAGTGTGCTTAACGCTTGTGGTAATGCCTGCTTGTTAAGGTACTTTTGTCTGATGTATTCCCTGAACTTTTGTAGCAGCCCTTGGTTTTTGACCTAATCACCCTAAAGGGTGTTCTGCTTTAGTGTTTAGTTAGAACTACCTATTTAACAATTAGGGTTGCTGTGTATACTCTCTTAGGTGTGTTTGTTGTTTGTCTTAGCTGTATGGACTTGATGCTTGTTGTTGTATAACTAAGTAAATTGCTTGCTTTTGGTTGTTAGTTAGTGTCTTGTGCAATGCTTGCTGTTTGTTATGTCCTTGTTGCATTGTCTTGAATTTTGAGCGTTGTTCCTTTCTCTGTTTACGACGTTAGATACGATCGGGAAGGAACTGGAAGTGAGGAGTGAACCTGAGGAACATCAAGATCAAGACCAAGGACATATTACCAAGCCAGGCAAGCCACCTCACCATACCCTACTGAAATCCTATTATTTCATTAAAGCATGTTTTGTTTTCAAATTAAAATAATGCATGTTTTATTTCTTATGTGGTATTTTGCCACCCAAAACTATTTCTCAAAATGTTGTTTGGCCAAAGATATCTACTAGTATATAATAGGTTTATAAAAATAAGTCTTACTTGAGAAGCCTCTGCTGAAGGCGCTATCAAGAAAATTATATTTTCTATTAGCATATCCTTATACTCTTATCTCAACACTATAGGATGGGAGCCTTGATTTGATGAAAAGTTTTTGAAAGAAAACCCGAGTCGCTGGGAGCGATCGGTGAGACAGTGTTTTTATAAAACCCATGTTGCTGGGAGCAAATGGAGAATTTTGTGAAAAACCCGAAGTGCTGGGAGCATTCGGTGAGTTTGCGAAAACCCGAGCTGCTGGGAGCAGTCGGAGATGGAGGTTTGTTTACGAAGTCCCTGCTGCCGCCCGAACAATTAACCCGTGCAACCACACTACCTGATATGGGTAGGGCTTAGCCGGAAGCTTGTCCATTTTAGTACGGAGGATCTCATACTTCTATAAGGGTTAGAGTCCCTCGAAACCGGGTTGCCGTAGGATGAGGCAATACACATGTGGATGGACCCGCGCCGGACGATTACGTTGGGTCCCCTGCCGTGGCGGTGTGGCGTCCTAAGAGAGACCAGGGGTCTAGTGGAGCACACGGTGCCGGGGGGAATAAACCTATCGGGAGTCCTCTGTACTAGGGTGGATTAGTGGAAAGTTTTGATCATGTTATCCGAAACACCGCATACTGTCGTATGAGGACCGTGGCTGATCACGGCGGAATGACTGTTTGGTGTGGTGAAAGTGCACCACCTCTGCAGAGTGTAAATCTATTCGAATAGCCGAGTCCTCGGTCATGGACGGTTGCAAAGGCCACACTAGGCGACTGGTGAAAGAAGAAAAGTGTTTTCTGTTTTGGACTAAAAGGAGGTTCAGAAAAGTACCTGGGAGGTACGGAAATTTGAGAAAAGATGGTTGGTCTCGGGGAGTCAACCAGTCGGATCCGGAAAGAAAAAGGGGTATCCCTATCCTAGTGTCCTTGAAAAGTTTTACAAAGTGTTTTACAAAGATGTGGAGATAGTTCCGGCGATCTCTACAAAAGAGAATTCTATCTCTAAATGTTTCTTTTTAACAAAGATATAGAGATGTTGTATTCTCTATGTCTAAAAGCATCGTTTTTGCGAAAATTAAGCCCTATAGTCATATATAGCAGCTATCCCAGTTTTTCGAAAAACATTTTTATTGCATTACCATGAAAACTTAAGCCTGGTGGTGGTCTTGCGAGTACGTAATTGTACTCATGGCTGTGTCCCTGGATATTCCAATGTCCAGATTTTCAACGAGAAGACCTACGCCGAAGATGAGGAGTATGCTGAAGATTGAGAGTTCGTCGACGTCTTTGCGAACTAGGTCGTCTTCCCAGTCAGCTGCCTGTAGGTGTTTGGCAAATGACTTGGGCTCCACGTTGTTTGGTGATTCCGCTGCAAGAACCTATTGAAGAAGTATTACTTCAATCAAGTAAGTATTATGATTCGGTATTTATGGATGTTCTTTCGATACAAGTTTGATTGTGCTCAGCGACACACTGATCATGGGATCGCTGATGTTGTAGGCACAAGGGAATTTCGGACAGCTGATCCGGGGTCCCCACAGACTTGGTATCAGAGCCATCCTGACTGTAGGAGACCTTAGTTAGCATGGACGTTAGCTTAGGAAGGAAATATTTTGGTAAAAACCTATTACTACGAAAAATAAATTTTCTAGGGAAGTCCCAGAATGATTTTTCCTTCTTCTCACCTTCTCAAATATTTCTAAGTCTCACCTCTCTATTTTTAAATTTTCTAAAGGTTTTTCTATTATCTCTTCCTCGTTCAAACATGCATACTGGACGATGAACCCAAGTGAGACCTAATTAGATAGTACCCTGAAGAAAAGAAGTTTCCTTCCCGCGACTCCAACATCAAGGTGATTTCTGTGTGGAGAACAAAGATCGGCTACCACCTTGAGATTGAAGTGATCTCACCACCAAAGTTTCCTACTTCGACAAGGTGAAGAAAATCTTCGAGATACGAAGACCCTACCAAGTTTCAAGCTCAATGACATCAAACTGCCTAGAAGTTAAAGACACGAAGACCTCAACAAACATGGCTGACCCAGACCCATAGGATGCTTAGGATATGCCCACTTGCCTTCTTGAGTTAAACCCATCTACCCGAACTTTAGACGCCGTGGTACTAAATGTACCTTGCTTGTTCTTTGATCTTTGTTTGTTCCTTGTTTGAGTGTTGTTGTGTAATGTCTTTTTGTGAAGTTCCACAATCACGCCTTGCTGGCAACACAAGTAACCACACTTTGTCTTGACGAAAAACATGTTTGCGCTTCTTGCAAAATCTTTTGGCCTTTGACCCTAGTTACAGTTTTGCACCCTAACAAGAACCTGACCTAGGAAGCTTTTCGGAAAAACTTTTCCTCCTCGACCATGTCATCTTCTAGTGGAAAATGCAAGATACCGAAGATACTCAGCTCCAACCCGGGAAGTCAGGATTCTACAATCTAACAAGCAAATCAGCTACCGGTCTTCATGCACCGCTTCATCCAAGTATGTCAAACGCCATCAAGGAAGTTGAAGATTCAAGACCAAAGCCGAGAATACGTGAGCCGTATTATAAACCTAACAACAGTAACTTACCTTGGTTAACTCTAGATTAACATCTAACAAGTGATTTGCTAACCTTCCCTCACCCGAAGCCTGATAAGGAGAAGGAGTGCTCGAGAGAAGAACTAAAGGAGTTTATGAAGCCCTCAAGCCATTAAGCTACCAATGGCAAATCACCATCCGCAAACGCGAAGACAATATATACCCAACAGCACACCAAGAAGAATCAAAGGGGGGAAGCACCTGCAAATCACATTACAAACCCCAAGCAACCAAGGATGTGGATAGACGGTTCTAACATTTCTCTTGTATTAACTAAAAGTTATTCAAGTCTACGACCTGACGCCCCCGTGACGCCAGAGTGTAGCTAAATGCATCTCTAACTATCTCACAAGAAGTACAAAATGAAGACAAAGGCGGAAGATCTACACCCATTCCCCAAAGTAGCCTGGTCCAGACCGTTCATCAGCGTGCCAATATCATTCACCCTGCAAGCTTTGACGCAGCATGAAGCTTTTCGCATCTCCAACTAACCAGAAGCTGGAGAGAGTCTAGTCTCTAACTTGACGCAACCTGCGAGGCCTGCAAGTATTGTGTCCCTAACTCTGACCATCCGAGAGTCAACTATCCCTTGGCGTGTTAACTACTCCAACTCAAGCACCAAGGAAGAACAACCGTGTTAGAGGTCGTCAGGTTACTCAAGAAAAACAATACCTCCAAGTCAACACCAGCTTCAGTCTTCAACATGACCCGTCAAGGTTCCTTTTTAAGGGGGAAGACATACACTAGTTTATTAGGAAGTTTTGACAAGTTGTTCTTTGCGCCCCAAGCCTGGAGTATTCAAGGTCAACCCATCAGAATGCGGGTCAGCATCGCCCACCATGAAGACACCATCAGCAAAAACCAAAGCCTTCCAGAAGGAGTCAGACGCCTTACCCGTAAGCAAAAACCGTTGGAGATCAGCAACCTCAGATGATGAAGAAGCATCACTCTCTCTGTCCTTGCACTCTTTTAGTACCCGCTTAGGAATCTCGGGACGAGATTCTTTTAAGGGGGGAAGAATCTGTCACGCCCCAATTTCGGGAAGCCAGAAAAATCACAGTTGTTAGGTAGCCAAAAATCAGGGGCAACAAAAACTTTTTGAAGTTGCTTCACTAATGCTTGTGTTTCACTTCCCTTTTCGCTTTGTTTGATTTGGGTACCTTGTTGGTTGTGTTTGTTAACACCTAATAGTAACCTTGTGAGCACAACCTACTTAAACCCTACCTCTTGGTGATCATGTCATGACAAGAAAATAGTCCATATGTCTTCTCTAATCTTCTTTGTGGCCAAACTCTTTTTCTTCTCTTCAAGTTTTGGTGTTTATTAAAAAGCCTCTTGTTTTCCTTGTTTTCAAAAGTTATCTAAAATACTTTCAAAGAAGTTGTTTATTAAAAATCACTTTTATGATCCCTAATATATCCCCTCTTATATCAATTCAAAAATATATGTTTTGAAAACATTTTCTTATTTATTACAAATTATTTACCAAAAGGCCAGAAATGGATTTTAAAATATTTTGTGAATAAAAGTATTTCCAAAATTCTTAGCAAAATTACCAAACATTCTTTTGGTCATATGTGACCACTTTATTCAAAAATATTTGTTTGGGTTATACAAAATTTTGAAGGAAACGTTGCAAGTTCTTCTTTAAAAAAAATTATTTTCTGTTATTTCTTGTGTGAGGGAGAGCAGCCCAAAAAGCCCAACCAGCCCAACCAGCCCATCCCCCACTGAAACCCTAGGGTTTCCCAGGAATTTTAGGGTTTCCTCCCCAGCCGCCTCCCTCCCTTTTTTCTTTTTGCGTCCAGGTCCTCCCACCTCGCAAATAGGTCCCTGAACCTTATCCAACAACCAACCCTCCTCCTCCTCTCCTCCCAGCCACACACGCACACAACACACGCACGCACCAGCCGACCCCGTGCTCCTCCACCCGCGCCCCCTTGCTCCTCCTCCTCCCTTGCTCAGGCCGCCGTCGCCCCTGGCCAGGCCCGGCGTCACCCTCCACCACCGCCGTCTGCCGGCGCTCGTCGCCCAGAGCGCCGCCTCCCTCGCCTCCCCTTCCTTCCTCGAGTGGCAGGCCTGGCGCCGCCGCCGTCCAGGGCCGCCGCCCTGCCGGCGCCGTCCTCCTCCGCCCAGGCCGCCCCCTGCCCCGCCCGTGGTCGCCGGCCGCCTCCTCTCCTCCCTCCGACCTCGACGCCATGGCCGCCGCCCCGCGCCGGCCAGCTCTGCCCCGACGCCCTCCCTTGGTCCTGCTCGAGGCCGCGCCTCGGCCTCCCTTCGACTAGGTCGCCGCCGTGCCGCCGCCCCTCGCCTTCCTCTGCCATGGCAGCCGACGCCGGCACCGCTGCCCAGCCCCCTCCACGTCGAACGGCGCCGCCATCCCGTGACCGACGCCCTCCCGTTTGCGGCGTCCCGATGTTCCCGTGTCCATGTCTGTCCACCCTTCGTGGTGCTGCAACGCGCGCTTGCGCTGTCCGCGCGCGCGCTGTCTCTGTGTCCGCTTTCCGTTCCGGCGTCCCGACGTCCGTCCCGGCGTGTCCGTGAGCCTGCGCGCGCTAGTGATTTCCGTGCGCGCACTGTTCCGGTGGTTTCCCGATGTTCCCGATACCGTGTTCCCGATGTCTCCGGTTTCACGATATTCCCGATGTCGTGAGTCCGTCCAACGGATCCCTCCGTTCGTTCAACGGATTCGATCCCGACGTTCCCGACATTTTCCCGATGTTTCCCGACATCTTCCCGATGTTTCCCGATGTTTCCCGACGTCTTCCCGATGTTTCCCGATGTTTCCCGACATCTTCCCGATGTTTCCCGATGTCTTCCCGATATTTCCCGACATCTTCCCGATGTTTCCCGACATCTTCCCGATATCTTCCCGATGTTTCCCGACGTCTTCCCGATGTTTCCCGATGTCTACCGACACCTTCCCGATATCTTCCCGATGTTTCCCCGACATCTTCCCGATGTTTCCCGATGTCTCCCGACATCCTCCCGGTGTTTCCCGATGTCTTCCCGGTGTCTCCCGGTTCCCTTCTGGAGCATGTCTCCGACCAACGGATTCCCCTCCGGCGCTTGTCTTTATCCGACCAATGCCTCTCCGTGTTCTACGACAAGAGTGTCACCGACACTGTGTACCCTGACCGTCGACAAGACCGGACCACGACAACTCGAGTACAACCACTTCGTCTACTTCCACGACACTGACCAACTACGATGTCCCGATTCGGCAACGACTACTTCCACGATGACGACTACCCCTACGGATCAAAGTTCCCGGCTTTGACCCTGGAAGTTCTTCGACCCCTCCTTCCGACTGTTGTTTGATTATTGTTGCTTGTCATTGCTTGGTAGTGAAGTAGATGCCTACTCACTACCCTAGCCATAGGTGTAGTTTAATAAATAGTGTTGTGGTTGCCAAACCTGTTTGTTAGATAATAGTATTGTGTACCCTTCTTGTTGTATTATTAGTAGTTTTGTTATTTTAAATTGTTGTCAACACGCTCCTTTGCAGTAGTGTTCATGGTGTTCTATTGAATAACCCACCTGCACCTTAACTCCTAGTCATTAACTTGTGTGAGCAGTGTTGTGAAACTTTGTTGGTTGCCTAACTACTTATTAGTATATGTCCCTAGAGCTAGCAGCATGCTTACATGTGAGTGTGCTTAACGCTTGTGGTAATGCCTGCTTGTTAAGGTACTTTTGTCTGATGTATTCCCTGAACTTTTGTAGCAGCCCTTGGTTTTTGACCTAATCACCCTAAAGGGTGTTCTGCTTTAGTGTTTAGTTAGAACTACCTATTTAACAATTAGGGTTGCTGTGTATACTCTCTTAGGTGTGTTTGTTGTTTGTCTTAGCTGTATGGACTTGATGCTTGTTGTTGTATAACTAAGTAAATTGCTTGCTTTTGGTTGTTAGTTAGTGTCTTGTGCAATGCTTGCTGTTTGTTATGTCCTTGTTGCATTGTCTTGAATTTTGAGCGTTGTTCCTTTCTCTGTTTACGATGTTAGATACGATCGGGAAGGAACTGGAAGTGAGGAGTGAACCTGAGGAACATCAAGATCAAGACCAAGGACATATTACCAAGCCAGGCAAGCCACCTCACCATACCCTACTGAAATCCTATTATTTCATTAAAGCATGTTTTGTTTTCAAATTAAAATAATGCATGTTTTATTTCTTATGTGGTATTTTGCCACCCAAAACTATTTCTCAAAATGTTGTTTGGCCAAAGATATCTACTAGTATATAATAGGTTTATAAAAATAAGTCTTACTTGAGAAGCCTCTGCTGAAGGCGCTATCAAGAAAATTATATTTTCTATTAGCATATCCTTATACTCTTATCTCAACACTATAGGATGGGAGCCTTGATTTGATGAAAAGTTTTTGAAAGAAAACCCGAGTCGCTGGGAGCGATCGGTGAGACAGTGTTTTTATAAAACCCATGTTGCTGGGAGCAAATGGAGAATTTTGTGAAAAACCCGAAGTGCTGGGAGCATTCGGTGAGTTTGCGAAAACCCGAGCTGCTGGGAGCAGTCGGAGATGGAGGTTTGTTTACGAAGTCCCTGCTGCCGCCCGAACAATTAACCCGTGCAACCACACTACCTGATATGGGTAGGGCTTAGCCGGAAGCTTGTCCATTTTAGTACGGAGGATCTCATACTTCTATAAGGGTTAGAGTCCCTCGAAACCGGGTTGCCGTAGGATGAGGCAATACACATGTGGATGGACCCGCGCCGGACGATTACGTTGGGTCCCCTGCCGTGGCGGTGTGGCGTCCTAAGAGAGACCAGGGGTCTAGTGGAGCACACGGTGCCGGGGGGAATAAACCTATCGGGAGTCCTCTGTACTAGGGTGGATTAGTGGAAAGTTTTGATCATGTTATCCGAAACACCGCATACTGTCGTATGAGGACCGTGGCTGATCACGGCGGAATGACTGTTTGGTGTGGTGAAAGTGCACCACCTCTGCAGAGTGTAAATCTATTCGAATAGCCGAGTCCTCGGTCATGGACGGTTGCAAAGGCCACACTGGGCGACTGGTGAAAGAAGAAAAGTGTTTTCTGTTTTGGACTAAAAGGAGGTTCAGAAAAGTACCTGGGAGGTACGGAAATTTGAGAAAAGATGGTTGGTCTCGGGGAGTCAACCAGTCGGATCTCGTGGAAAGAAAAAGGGGTATCCCCATCCTAGTATCCTTGAAAAGTTTTACAAAGTGTTTTACAAAGATGTGGAGATAGTTCCGGCGATCTCTACAAAAGAGAATTCTACCTCTAAATGTTTCTTTTTAACAAAGATATAGAGATGTTGTATTCTCTATGTCTAAAAGCATCGTTTTTGCGAAAATTAAGCCCTATAGTCATATATAGCAGCTATCCCAGTTTTTCGAAAAACATTTTTATTGCATTACCATGAAAACTTAAGCCTAGTGGTGGTCTTGCGAGTACGTAATTGTACTCATGGCTGTGTCCCTGGATATTCCAATGTCCAGATTTTCAACGAGAAGACCTACGCCGAAGATGAGGAGTATGCTGAAGATTGAGAGTTCGTCGACGTCTTTGCGAACTAGGTCGTCTTCCTAGTCAGCTGCCTGTAGGTGTCTTGGCAAATGACTTGGGCTCCCCGTTGTTTGGTGATTCCGCTGCAAGAACCTATTGAAGAAGTATTACTTCAATCAAGTAAGTATTATGATTCGGTATTTATGGATGTTCTTTCGATACAAGTTTGATTGTGCTCAGCGACACACTGATCATGGGATCGCTGATGTTGTAGGCACAAGGGAATTTCGGACAGCTGATCCGGGGTTCCCACATAAACAGTTTCAGTATGACGCCATTTTGAAATACGGAATTACAAACACGAACCATTGTGCATAACTCAAAAATAGATGTAACCATTGTGCACAACTCAACAATAGATGTACTTACAAATTCAAAACAAAAAAAAACAAACCTTCCATACGACCTAACAACTGCCCACATTGTATTTTCAAATAGTATTACCCACTGTCAATTCAAAAAAAAAAAAATAGCGCGATGATTTCCATACAAATATTTAACCGCACAAACAAACCTTCCACATGACCTAACAAATGCCCATATTATATTTTCAAACAGTATTACCCACTGTCAACTAAAAAAGAAAAGAAACAAATATCGTGATAATCTCAAGCTGGCAAATATTTAACCGCATCGGATAAATTAACGTGAATTACATCTTTTTCTAAAACATTTTTTTTAGAAAGTTAGGTTTCTGACAGGTAGTACCCTTTTACTCCAACAATTTTCAGAAAATAGAAACTGTTTGAACTACCTTGATTTTTAAATTTCAACATTTTTAACTACAACGGGTGCGGCATTTCGCTGCACCAAATTCCGCTGCTTTACATAATAATAAAATCTTAAATTTTTAACATAATACAATGTAAACTTCTTTCCCAGATAAACATAATTGAATCAAAAAAACAAAAATTAAAATAACACATGCTTTACATATTTTCCAACACTTTATACATACTGTTTTAGACCATTCAAACAACTTCCAAGAACTACTAAATGCTGCAAAAACATTAACCTTAACTGTATCTCCAAAAAATTGAATATTTTAAACATTCAGACGCCTTCCAAAACTAATCATTTTACAAACATAAAGAAAGCAGCGAATTTAAAAAAACTTCCCAAATTGCCCAAATTTTGAAATCTAAACATTTTTTATCCCTAAGCCTTCTTTGCATTTTACTAATTTCCAAGATTGCATAAATTTAAAATGTGAAATTTCCAACTTTCAATTTTACCACGCACGCACGGTACCTACATTGGACAATTTTAGATATATAAATGCATTTCATATTTAACCATTTTACAACCTTTACAAAAAAAGAAAAACTGAACAGCTTCTCAATTTGAACAACCTTCCACGCATGCAGGGTACCTATATTGGAATATTTTAGGTATTTAAATGCATTTCAAATTTAACCATTTTACAACCTTTAAAAAAAAAAAAAAACTAAACAGCTTCTCAATTTGAACAACCTTCCAAACCTGAACAATTTTTAAACATAAACTCCCTTCGAATTTCAATATTTCTAAAATCTTCACTACTTTTAAATATCTTTTTTTAAATTCTAATTCCACCAAACAAGCGCACCAATTTATTAATTACAATAATGCGAGACATACATACAACATGCATAAAAAGAAAACATTCACAAATAATTTTCTTGCAAGTTAGAAAATATAATTCAATAGTTTACATATTCAATAAAATCTTCGTTCTTACGAATCACAATAATGCAAAACATGCATACGAAAAAAAAACAAAAAATATTTCCCCAAATAATTCTTTCTCTCCAAAATATTCCATTTCTTCCTAACATTTGACCATAGATTTCAAAAAATAAGAAGAATTAAATTTATTGACCTTACTAGCTACAACAATGCAAATCATAGATTCCAAAATAATTCCAATCTTAATTTTTTAAACATAATACATTTTAAGCTTCTCTCGGGCATTTGAGCAATGGGCACGTCCTGTCAGTTCTCTTTTTTTTTCCCTTTCTACCAATTTTTTCAGGAAACTTGGCACTGCTAATCAAAAGCTTCAAAAACAAACTAATCTAAGCAATTCAACTTCCTAAATATTTCGCAGTACTCTGAAATAGATCGAAACCCCTGGGAAAAAAAAGGAACATTCCAATATGCTTAAAAATTTTATTCGAAAAAATAAATCAACATGCTCACTTTTCATTTTGCTAAATATTTAGCAACTACGACAAAATATTTCAAAAAGCTTACAAAAAACCATTTCAATTTTCTAAGTATTTGAAAATTCTCGATATGCCAAATTGCTTTCCCTACGCTAAAATATATCATACTTCTCACAAAAAAAAATACATTCAACACATTTGAAAAATTTAACTTGCTAAAAAAACGCTCTAAAAAATATATATATATCACATATTATCTCACATATTGCATTCTCCCTAAATATGGAGTTCAAATAAATATTTATGGCATTTCACTACTCTAATTTGAAGAACATTAGTACAAAATCCAAATGAATCTCCTCTAATTAGGGATTGACTTTAACAAATGCTCATATACTCTGCATCTTCCATTTATGAAAATCAGACAAATATTTCGACAAAATACAAACATATATAACCATTTCCAACTTGCTAAACATTTAACGGTACTCTAAAATGCGTGAAGACACTCAACAAAAAAAACTAACTATTCCAACTTAGACAACTCTAGAACGTCGCCATTTTTCAAATTCGAATGCCAATTTTTTTCCCAAAAAAAAACATAAACAGAAAACAAAAATAATCCTATAAATACCCACCGACAAAATATTAAAAATGTATCAGAATTCTAGGGAAAAAAATATTTACTATTTTTGACAAAACAAAAAAACAAATAAGCTTGACTAATTCAAATAGGCTTAGATTTGGATAATTTTATACAAAATAAACAACATGATTGCAAATTCCAATTTGGCCAACATTTAGGTCAATATACCGACATTCCATAAAATATATCAAGAATGCTGAAAAAAAAAAGAATACTTATAGCAAGTTACAAATATATTTAAGCATTTCAATTTGGCCAAAATTTCGACACCATACGAATAGACTTTCCCCAAATATGCAGTCAAATTCAGATGGATTTTCTACTTTCAATTAAATATTGACGTCGAAATACAAACACGTTTGAACGTTTCAAACCACTAAAGATTTCAATATCCTACACAACATATCAGGAAAGCTCACAAAAAAAATTGCCGTCTATTCATACCAAAATAAAAACATGTTCGAACACTTCAATTTTGGCTAACATTTTGCCCAAAAAAAAAGAAAAAAAATTGTGCAAAAAAAATTATCAAGGGCGTGGCGTGACGCCACGCCAAAATTCAACTAGTAGATACAAAAGAGCACCCGCCGCGTCGCGCTGGCGTGCTGGGATCCAATCCACAAAAACCCTAAACCAGCAGCATAAAAGAAGCACTCCGTAGTACAGGTCCATTAGAAAGCGAGAAAAAAAAAATCAACCGCCTCCTCGTGCTTGTGAGAGATGGAACACGACGGCGAGATGGCTCCGCCAATCCCCTCCCACTCTACCGCCGCCGACGCGGATGCCGCCGCCGACGACTGGGCTGCGCGCGATGACTTCGAGGAGTCGCCAGATGGGTCCCACTCCCACCCCCGGCGGCCGAAGACGAAGCCCGAGAGGCGGCGCCACTAGCTCCTCCGGCCGAAGGTATATCCGGGCTCCGTCCCGATTTTTCTTCTGCGCCGTTGTGTAGTCGTGTTGGATCTGAGCTTGCTCGGTGCGGATCTACGGCGCTCCTGTGCTCAATTATGTGGTGATATGGGCTGGGGATACGTCTCTTCGAGTGTGTAGTCTGCTTCTGCTATTGTAGTTTGGGAGGCGGAATGTAAGTTTCGGTGGCTTGTGGTGGTCTAATATTCTAGCTACAGTTGCGTCGGTCCATAACAGATATCGTTGTGTTTGTACTTTCATTGTTGCAACGGTGAATTGAAAGAATGAAGTTCCGGATCTTAATATGTACAGATACAGAAGAGGGTCTCGTGTGTGTTCAGATTCTTGGGTATGCATAGGTGGGTGCTGATTCCCTAGAGTTCGCATTCAAATTCTTGGGTATCCTAGAGTATGTCGATGAAGAGTTTGGTCCACTTTAACCTATCCCTCCTAGTAACCATGAAATTGTAGCATGAAATAGATTTATTATCTCGTACAGGTAAACACTGAAGAGTAATTACAGAGTGGGTATGCGTAGGTGCCATGCTTAGTATGTCAATGAAGAGTTTGGTCCACTTTTAGTATCTGGTGAAATGTGAACTGGTGGAAATTCTATGAGAAAAAAATAGACATTTCAAAAAATCTCGTTACATAATCTGATGTAGGTGATAGTATATGTTCTAGTCGAATGCGACGAGGTTTAAGTATGCTGGAAAGTTCTTTAATAATGATGATACCGTCCCTGGAACTGGAGAAAACATGAACGTTGTTTTGGTTGGGGTGTCCACTGTACAGTATCCCTGTCACTGAATTTTATGTACTACGGTTTGACTGTATTAAGAGAGAAAAATGTCATTGATGGAAACATTAACTTGGTTAGCGTTGGATTGTTCATTTTGCTTATTGGGATGTTGTATAGACTTCCGTACTTAATATGTTTATAATGTGGGAACCTGGCAAATTCATTTGCTCTATTTTAATCTAATAAGGTTATGCTTCCATATTATGCATATTGCATCACTAATTTTGACCTCTATTTAACTTGGATATTGTCTAATTCATAATCTTCTATTCTCAGATATCGATGAAATTCAGTCAACTCTCCAGTCACTGGAGTTGCAGCCAAGCGGTATGTATCAAAGTTTTTTTTTTTTGGTTTTGAGCTGGCTACTTGTAACTTCCAGAAGATTCAGAATTAGTTGAAGATTCCATTCATTGACTAGTTTTTGTTCCTGTCTTGTTTCAACTAGTTTGCCTGAGTAAAATTATGATTTGTCTGCATGCAGTATTTGCTCTAGTTCTAGACTCAGTTTGAACGAAACCAGCCTTTGCAATTGATGTCACGATCCTTTGAGGGAAAGCGAAATATTGAATCATGTTTGTGGAAAAAATGTCGTTTCCTTCAACTGGACCACATTAGCCATTTTCAGATTTTGCTACAGCATTCCACATTAGCCATTTTCAGATTGTGCTACAGCATTAGTTTTAGGCATGCTAGTTATTTGTTGATTCTACCATTAGTGCGACTACGAGCCAGTGGATATTTGTTATTGCACATTTATAAATCATTTTCTTCCTTTTCTAAAATAATCTTTTATGTTGTTCAGATGTCCCACATGACAAGGATCAAATGGAAGCAGAGGAGCGAAATAGAAAACGACACTTGAATGTAGTGTTTATTGGCCATGTCGGTAAGTGCTCCTTTAATTTTGTCGTCCTTTCATCTAGCAGGAATGTAAAGAAGCCATTGGTTGGGGCTCCGTGTTTTGGTAGCATTATTGTGAACCTCGGTCCTCAACAGGGTATCTGTCAGAGGAAGGCCAGATGTCATAGGTTGAAGAAAACTTGAGTTTCTAGAGTAGATATAGACATGGAGTTTGATGAGAGAAAACAAGGTTTGAGGATAGCAAATATAGAGAGATTTCTTGCCTGAGCAATAACATCTCAGGGCATCTTAGGATGGTCACCTTCTTATCTGAGAATTAAATTTAAATATAAACATATCTTCTTCCGGTATGAATGAACATCGTAAATTCTGTCTTGACTTCCTTTAGCTCCTTTTTATCTCTGAACTCTAGTTTCGAACAACTTCCTGACTGAGCAATTACTGGACACCTAACTAAACAGAAACATCTACTAAACTTATAATCCCATGACTCGCCTTGTACATGAAAACTCCTTCTTGAGTCCATAATGAGCTGGTGACAACTACTTGCTTGAACCTGCAATGAGCTAGTGGCAACCCCTTGCTAATTTTTTTGTGCTCACCAATACCGGACCACCATGGGCAACAATGCTCCATCCCTATCCTACTGCCGCACACACTGCACCTGCTGCTAGATTCGTTTGTCCACAAGATTACATGACAGTTAGGAGCAATGCTTGTGTTACATTTTTTTGAGAGATTAGCTTGGCTACAACAACATTTGTAGGTGATGATGAGCAAACGGTACATGTTCTGATGTCGTTGTAGCATACTCTGACGGGGAGCATACACCGGATAACAGCAGCTTGATACCATCGTAGCTTGAATCATGGTCTGTCATGATCCAAACCATGGATGATACATTGGTACGGCGTCAGTTGACAATTCAGAGAAGATGGCCCTGCCACAAGGGTAACCTCTGTTGGTCTTGCCTTCCCTGGGGAGGTTGCCTTCCCTGGGGACAGCAATAGTTGTTTGGTCTGGTCTTACATAATGCTGGTCATGTTTGCCTTGCTGTGCTCTCTACCTTCATCAGTTTCCCCTTTGATGGCCTCCAGTCTAGTGGGGATTTTTTCTTAGAAAACTTCTGTGGATATGTTAACCTTGCAACTTACTAAAAGCTTGCTGTCATGTGGGGCCAGTACTTTAGGCGCAGGAACAAGAAGAGTCCAGAGTCAGTTTAGAGATAAGCCTTATCTTTAGTTTGCTTGCATATCAAGTTAGTTAATTATTTCCTTAGATACGATTGGATTTGTACCTGTTGGCCCTATATGTAAAGGGACCCAAGCTTGTACGTGGCTATCATAGAATCAATAAAGAAGAAAAGAGGAGGCTCGCCTCCAGTTATCCCCCAACCCTAATCTCTTGCGCCCACGGCGCACAAGGATCTGCACGACTACGCTCTCCGGAGCCTAGGCCGTGACAGGTTGGTATCAGAGCAGTCGTTCTTGGTTACAAGGCCACGCCGCGCAAGAAGATGGGATCCCCATTGTCCCAGGACGATGTGGAGGGCATTGTCAGCGCCAAGATCGTCGGCCTCGTCGACCAGGTTGCTTCCTTGTCTACCAACAATCTAGAGCTCAAGGCCGATCTCCGCAAGCTGACGGACGCGGTGACCAAGTTGTGCCAAACCCAAGGAGGGACGAGCGCGGCGACAGTCAGCGATCTGCTGGCTCAAGACGACAAACGGGACGCTGGTGCTGCCGATGCTTGGCAAGGCACCCCCAAGTTCCAGAAGCTGGAATTTCCGACCTTCGATGGGTTGGAAGATGCACTCCCATGGTTAACCCGTGTGGAGCAATTTTTTGAAGGACAGGGCACACCCGAGCAGGGCAAGGTGTGGCTGGCCTCCTATCACCTGGCTGGCCGTGCAGCGTTGTGGTACCGACGCTACAAGCTTTCCCACGGCGCCCCCTCCTGGCTAGTGTTCGCTGAACGCCTTGGCCGCCGTTTTGGACCCAAAATCCGAAACACCCAGCTCGGCACACTCAAGAACCTGCAGCAGACCGGCACGGTAGATGAGTATGAAGACCAATTTCTCACCCTTGTGTGTCGGTGCGAAGGACTCGCTGAGCAGCACCAGGTGGAGTTGTTCGTGGCTGGCCTGCGCAAGCCTCTCCGACAGACGTATGGCTGAAATACCCAACCACTTTGGAGGACGCCATGGACTATGCCCGCGCGTACGAGGAGCGGGAGAGCCCAGAAGAGGGTGATGCTTCCTCTCAGCAGACCAAGAACAAGGGGTTCCCGAGTCGGCCCTCGATGCCGGCACTCGCTGCACCTCCGACCATCACCCCCACCGACGAACAAGGTTGGCGGTCCAGCCCAGGGAAAAGGGCCGTTTAAACGGCTGACCCCTACGGAGATGGATGACCGGCGCACTAAAGGACTTTGCTACAATTGTGACGACAAATTCTTCCCAGGCCACCGTTGCAAAAATTTGTTTTCACTTGTCGTTGATAGGTCCGACGAATCAGAGGATGAAGCTGAGACTGATGAGAACGTGGAAGTGTCCCTCCATGCTCTTACTGGCATCAAGTCCAGCACCACGATGCAAGTGCCGGTGCTGGTCCGGGGAACACGCTTCCTCGCCCTCGTGGATGGTTCCACACACAATTTTGTCTCAGAGGAGGCAGCCATTCGTGGGGCCATCTCCGTCACGCGCCGAGCAGACATGACAGTGGCTGTCGCCAACGGGGACCGAGTCATCAGCCGCGGCGTCTGCCGCCGTCTCCGCATGGTAACGGGGGGAGAACCCTTCGTCATCGACTGCTACACCCTTGCTTTAGGTGGGTTTGACATGGTTCTTGGCGTCCAATGGCTCCGGACATTGGGACCAATCTGCTGGGACTTCACCAAGCTCACCATGTCGTTCTGGCGTGACGACCACCTTGTCACTTTGCACGGCGAGGATGCTCCTGGTGCTCGTCTTGTTGCGTGCGACGGCTCTGACCTCATGGCAGCACTACTAGCTGAGCATGCTGCCGTCTTCGCGGAACCGCGCGGTCTTCCCCCAGCTCGTTCCTGCGACCACTGCATCCACTTGCAGCCCGGTACTGGCCCGGTCGTTGTCCGTCCATACCGCTACCCCGCCATCCAAAAGGACGAGATAGAGCGTCAGTGCATGGACATGCTGAGCCGCGGACTGATCCGCCGCAGCCACTCGGTGTTCTCTTCGCCTGTGCTTTTGGTGCGGAAAGAGACAAATCCATGCGTTTCTGCATTGACTTCCGGGCCGTCAATGAATGTACCATCAAAAATAAATTTCCTATCCCGGTCGTGGAAGAGCTGCTGGACGAGCTCCGTGGTGCCAAGTTCTTCACCAAGCTAGATCTCCGCTCAGGCTATCACCAGGTCCGCATGCACCCAGATGATGTTCACAAGACTGCATTTCGTACTCATCAAGGCCTGTTTGAGTTCCTGGTCATGCCTTTTGGCTTGACCAACGCACCGGCGACATTCCAAGCTCTCATGAATGACGTGTTGCAG
Source organism: Poa pratensis (assembly GCA_947311845.1). Lineage (NCBI taxonomy): Eukaryota > Viridiplantae > Streptophyta > Magnoliopsida > Poales > Poaceae > Poa > Poa pratensis. The sequence goes on along the minus strand of CAMZMU010000033.1, from coordinate 44,578,069 downwards.
CCCTTCCTACACAACTTTGTGCTTGTCTTTTTTGATGATGTTTTGATCTATAGTCCATCTTGGGCTGATCATTTACGACATGTTCGTGCAGTGCTGCAACTTCTACTAGTACACAAGCTGTTTCTGAAGGAGTCAAAGTGCACATTCGGTGCGACATCGGTGGCATACTTGGGCCACGTCATCTCAGCCGGCAATGTTGCGATGGACAGTAGCAAGGTGCAAGCAGTAGTGGACTGGCTGACACCCAAGTCTGTTCGGGCACTCCGTGGCTTCCTTGGCCTAGCAGGGTACTACCGGAAATTCATCCGGGATTTCGGCACTATTGCAGCCCCCCTCACAAAGCTCCTCAAGAAGGAAGGTTACCGCTGGTCTGAGGAGGCTAACACTGCCTTTCAAGCCCTCAAGACGGCTTTATCAACGGCACCAGTGCTACACATGCCAGACTTCAGCCAGGACTTCATTGTCGACGTCGACGCGTCGGGCTCTGGGTTCGGGGCGGTGCTGCACTAAGGCGATGGTGCAGTGGCTTTCTACAGCCGGTCTATTGCTCCCACCCACGCCAAGCTGGCTGCCTATGAGCGGAGTTGATTGGCCTTGTTCAGGCCGTACGCCACTGGCGACCGTACCTATGGGGCCATGTTTTCCGTGTTCGCACAGACCACTACAGCTTGAAGTACCTGCTGGACCAACGCCTATCCACCATCCCACAGCACCATTGGGTCAGCAAGCTCCTTGGCTACGACTTCACTGTCGAGTTCCGGCCAGGCAAACTCAACACGGTGGCTGACGCGCTTTCACGACGCTCAGAAGAGGAAGCAGCGATTCGAGCCCTTTCTGCCCCATCCTTTGATCTCTTTGACACACTCCGTGCAGACATGACTCGAGATCCATCTTTGGTGGAACTAAGCTAACAATATGAAGATGGGGCGCTGGACCAGGCTTGGGGCATGGTGGACGGACTCCTTACTTACAACAGCCGCGTCTATATTCCACCTGCATCCCTGTCTCTCCCTGCCGTACTCGCTGCTGTACATGAGGGCAGTCACGAGGGTGTTCAGAAGACACTGCACCGGCTGCGCCGTGATTTCCATGTCCCTCGGACGCGACAAGTGGTGGAAGAGTACGTTCGAGCCTGTGCCTTGTGCCAACGCAACAAGTCAGAACACCTTCAGCCAGCCGGTCTTCTACAACCCCTTCAGGTCCCGACGCAGGTGTGGGCTGATATATCTATGGATTTCATCGAGGGTTTGCCCAAGGTTCATGGCAAATCAGTAATCTTGTCAGTAATCGACCGGTTCTCGAAGTCAGCACACTTCATAGCTCTGGCACATCCCTACTCGGCAGCCTCTGTGGCACAAGCTTTCTTCACTGACATTGTTCGCCTGCACGGGATGCCGCAGTCCATTGTTTCTGACCGTGATCCAGTGTTTACAAGTCATTTTTGGTCGGAGCTTTTTCGTTTGGCGGGTGTCCAGTTCCACATGAGTTCAGCATTTCACCTGCAGTCTGATGGCCAGACAAAGTCCGTCAACCGCATCATCAGCATGTACCTGCGGTGTCTCACTGGTGATCGCCCACGTAATTGGCTTCAGTGGCTTCCTTGGGCTGAGTTTTGCTACAATACATCTTACCAAACAGCTTTAAAAGAAACGCCATTCAGGGTGGTCTACGGTCATGACCCTCCTTCCTTGCGTTCATATGATCCCGGCTCTGCACAAGTCCAGGCGGTGGATCCTCTCGCTCAGTCCCGTGATGAGTTCTTGGCAGAGGTGCGTGACCGGCTGCTGCAAGCTCAACAACGTGACAAACGCTTCTATGATGCCAACCATCGGGAGGTTAATTTTGGTGTTAACCAATGGGTCTGGCTTCGCCTTCACCATCGACCTGCAGCTTCCCTACCAGGTGTTACCCGTGGTAAGATGGCTCCTCGCTACTATGGACCTTACAAGATCCTGGAGCGCATTGGTGATGTTGCCTACCGCCTCCAGCTCCCACCAAAGGCTCGACTCCATGATGTGTTCCATGTCAGCCAATTGAAGAACTTCCATGGTGAACCACCTACTGCACCTCCAAGCTTACCAGCACTGCACCACGGTCGAGTCGTCCCGACTCCGCATCAAGTTCTGAAGGCTCGTCTATGCCGTGGCGTACGTCAGCTCTTGGTACATTGGACAGGGGCTGCTGCTTCGGATGCCTCATGGGTGGATGCCACTGATTTTCGAGCTCGCTACCCAGAATTCCAGCTTGAGGACGAGCTGCTCGTGGAGGGGGGGAGTGATGTCATGTGGGGCCAGTACTTTAGGCGCAGGAACAAGAAGAGTCCAGAGTCAGTTTAGAGATAAGCCTTATCTTTAGTTTGCTTGCATATCAAGTTAGTTAATTATGTCCTTAGATACGATTGGATCTTACCTGTTGACCCTATATGTAAAGGGACCCAAGCTTGTACGTGGCTATCATAGAATCAATAAAGAAGAAAAGAGGAGGCTCGCCTCCAGTTATCCCCCAACCCTAATCTCTCTGCGCCCACAGCGCACAAGGATCTGCACGACTACGCTCTCTGGAGCCTAGGCCGTGACACTTGCGCTGTATCATCATCTCCCTTAAATGTTTGAATTGTCTTCACAACTCCATAAGGATTAAAGATCTCATGAAGAAAATTTATATTTGACTTTGTTACTAACCTACTATTGACATGCATATTTTTTATATGGTCTCCTCATTCTTCTCTTTAATATATTTTCTCCTTGTAGAAGACTACAAGTAAGTGTAGGACCACTTTTATGTTCCTTCAGTCATCTGTTACTAACCTACTGTTGACTTGCATATGCTATGTCTGTGCTGATGCTTTATCATTGATGCAAACACCTTCGTTAATGCAGATTTTTACTAAAGAGTTTTGATGTCCTTGCCTATTTCGTCTAATTTTTCTGTGGCTCCAGATGCTGGCAAGTCAACTGCTGGAGGTCAGATATTGTTCTTAAGTGGTCAAGTAGATGACCGGACTATCCAAAAATATGAAAAAGAAGCAAAGGATAAAAGCCGAGAGAGCTGGTAAGGTCTTGCTTTAATGCTGTCTCATAGGTCCTTGATATTGTTTGTGCTGCACTCTCCGTATGCTTATTCTGTTTGATCACATAGTGCAAAGCTCACCAAAGATGATACTTTTATCACTTCATTTTTGTTACTAAAGTGGTTTCTTAGAAAATGTGAGTTTTGTAGTCATTCTATCATTTCCCTGTAGCTATTTTCATGGTAGCCTAGTTTCATTTAAGCTTGATTTAGTTGTACGCAGTGCTTGAAAGAAGATACTCAGGATATTATCTGTTTAGTTACATCAGCTGACTATCATTTCCCCTTTTGCCATTTTATTTGATCAAAGTAACTTGAGATCTTGCTTAGTTGTGCAAATTGTGGGATAAGTCTAAGTTAACATAGGATATGATATCTACTACTCCCTCCATATCAAAATATAAAATGTTTGTGCATGTTTGGGCCCAAATGCACCTAAACATGTTTTAGTGCAAGATTCACATAGTGCATTTGGGCCCAAAACATTTTATATTTTGATACAGAGGGAGTACAAAACAATATATGATGCATTTCTCTGTGATTTTTGCACGTGAGCTTTTGCTGCATGCTGGCATCGACCTCCTGATAATGCCTTCTTTGAACCACATGAGTTGTGACCTTGTTAATTGCCAGTTCATTATTTATATTTTACATTTGAAGCTTGTTATGTTCACGCTGTATGTCTAACTTGGTTCAACAACCTGACCAACAAAAGTCACACTCAGAATTACTCCATGATCATGCATTATATTTTCTCCTTTATGCTAGCCTGTGTGTGTTCTATTATACTTCGCCCGATATTGTGTATAGCCTTGAACTATCATGGATATCAATTTTGTTGCGCCAAATGTCCAACTATATAGCCCATAAATATCAATATTTTCCCTGTTTTCTTAATTCGACTATGTAAGTTCTTTGCCTGTTTATTATGCTTGATTCCATACACATCAACTAAAGAAGTCAAATATTAGCTTATTTTTGGAGTAGAGAATGTTGTGTATGGCACTTGGCCAAATTCTTTCCTGACGTTCAGAATTTTTTGAAAAATAAGAACTGAAGTTAATTGATTGAAACTAAGCTTATGCATTAACCTTACTGCCAATACCAGGTAACCTTGTTTCTGGTGATGCCAATTAATCCCTTGCCTTTGTTAGGAAGATGCCAGTTTAAAGCCTTAACATTTCAATGTCATTGTTCATAGTATATGACTTGTCCACTTTAAGTTTCTCGTTATGCTTTGTGATTCAACCTTTTGGTACGTAGTTTGATATAGTTTGGTGCATTTGGTGGTTACTAACTTAAATAATTTCAAGCAAATTAAAGAAAATAAGTCTGAGATCGCTTCTGTATTTGTTTCACAGGTACATGGCATACATTATGGACACAAATGAGGAAGAACGGGCAAAGGTATAATACCAAGAAATTGTTGCACCCGTCCCTAGAGATTATTTTACAAAAGGCTGCTGGCTATGTTATATTTAATCCACAAAGAGCTCTGTTGATTTTTTTTCCATCAGGATACCTTTTGCTGCTTCTCCAGTTAGCTCAGCCTAACCATGTTAAATATTTCCATTTGGAGTTTATTTAAATTCGTTTTTAATTATGGATAACATGTGTTCTAAATTACGTCCGAGTTCAGCTTTCCTTACTTGATATGTTTGTGTACTTGTGTGCTCTATTTAATCTACCCCAGGGGAAGACTGTTGAAGTTGGGAGAGCTCACTTCGAGACCGAAACTACAAGATTCACTATTTTAGATGCACCGGTAACTTTTTTCTCTTTCATATGAGATATCTCTTTACATGTATCATGGTAAGTACTAAGTAGGCTCATAGCGAATAACTTCGAGCTCATTAAATTGCGAGTTTATCTTTGTGTTGCATCGTGGAACAATTAACCTGGGTACAGAACAGTCTTATGTTATATGATGTATTTGTAGCAAAACATTGCTATTTAAAATTTACAGTCCACTCATTTTTATCTACATATCGGGCCCTAAGGAAAATCCACTACAATGAGATTTTTTATCTTGAATCAGTTGAAATTGATTACATGTAAGTGTGTACTCCCATGGGCTAATTCAACTACATGTGTTATTGCTCTCTGCATCATTACAGAAACAATGTTCTCATTTACATTATGCATTTTCATGTTTTTAGGTCGACTGTTGAGTAAGAATTCAGGGTGTTTGTTGACTCTTTCATTGCGTATACCAGTTCATTATGCACACATTAGCACAATACATGCAGCCCTCATGCTGTAATAAGCTACTTCTAACTGTTGCATTTAATTTTTTTACCAATTGTTTAGTTATCAATTTGATGTTTTTTCTGTATATTTCTTGTTTATATATTTGTTGCTGAGTGTAGGGCCACAAAAGTTATGTTCCAAACATGATAAGTGGTGCATCTCAAGCTGATATTGGTGTTCTGGTAAGGAAGTTGACATTAGATTAGAGACTTATTTGCTGTCTTTTGAGCCTGAGATAATTATGCCATCTTTGGCTCTCATCAGGTGATATCTGCTCGAAAAGGTGAATTTGAAACTGGGTATGAAAGAGGAGGACAGACTCGTGAACATGTGCTGCTGGCAAAAACTTTAGGTGTTTCTAAGTTGATTGTGGTCATAAATAAGATGGACGACCCTACTGTTGGATGGTCTAAAGAAAGGTACAACTGTCGGTAAAAATATTCTACTAAGTATTAATAATTTAGTAATGTAATATATGGAAAAGAGATCGGGCCAAGTATATGTTTTCTTGTTGGTGTCTGCCAGGTATAGGTTGGGTGATGAGAATTATTCTTTTAATTTTCAGATATGACGAAATAGAAGGCAAAATGACTCCTTTCCTTAAATTATCAGGGTACAATGTTAAGAAAGGTATATCAATCTGTGACGGCGGTTTGTTCTTCATTTTAATTTTGGAACATTCTATAGAGGCTGTAATGTCCAATGAATTTCGGCAGTGGTTCTTTTTTAATCTGATGTTGAAATTGGATACCTAAGACATTCTTATCTTCACTTTTAGATGGTTACTTCCAAATTGAAACTGCAAATGTATTTTTAACGGTCAGCATTATTCCACTGACGAAAAATGTCATGATGTGCAAATGTGTAACCTACATTTTCTTGCATTTTTTATACAGATGTCCAATTTTTACCAATATCTGGTCTTTTGGGAGCTAATATGAAGACCCGAATGGATAAAGGTATCTGTAGCTGGTGGAATGGCCCATGTCTTTTTGAAATTATGGACTGCATCGAAGTTCCTTTACGAGATCCCAAAGGTCCTGTAAGGTATGACTCTATGACTTATCGGAAATCTAACTTACGAACTGTCTGTACCTGTCCGAACGCCTCCCATGCTGTTGGATGGCTTCCTGCAGCGTCGGATCACAAGTGGAATACGGGACTATGTCCCTAAACGTGAACTGATGTTAAGTCTATAGCTAAGGGGCACTGCATAGTCAACCAGCCGCTGCATGTGGTGTTTTGACTGCTACTGCTATCATGCTATTGCATAGCTGGCTGCATGCACACAACACACTGCCCGAGTGAATGTGGAGCATTGTATTTCCACAACAAAATATTACCTTGGTTTCAATCTAGTAGAGCCCATTAATTGCATGTGATTGGACGATTGCAAGGGATGATCTGTGCTGTACCATCTTTTGCAATTTTATGCATTGCACGCCCGTTGATTTTCAAACAAATCGAGGCACTTCCTCTTCCTGCTGCTGATTCCCTTCCTCTTCCTGCTGCTGATTCCCTCCCTCAGCATTGTTGGTTTGTAATGAATGTTAGTAATATATCTGACACCAAAATATACAACAATCTTGGATGTTTCCATAAGGAATTTTTGTGATGACAACGGAGATATTTATTCAAAATTTATGGAGAAAAATAGTCTGTTATTGTACAACAAGAGAGAGCAGAGCTTTATTCGTTCGTTGGTACTTGGTACCAGGTGGTCACAGTTACATTAACAGCTTGGTTATTATCCCAGTGCTACAATCAATTGTACTAGAACACCTGGATAACTGCATCAGCGCTACAATGGTAACTAACCATGCCTCAATTATTACTAGAACAGTTAGGCAAGTATATCAGCGCTACAATGAATACTTGTACTTGAAAGAATGGGTTACCACATCACCATCACGTGAAGATTTTCGCCTAAACAACTAGATAACTATACCAGCCCTATGTTGGTAACTGGTAGTTGAATGTTGGGTAACTACATTACCGAGTATTTTTTAACTGTTACTTGAACTTTCTTATACATTGTAGCTTGTATCAAGCTGCCTTCTTTTAGTTCTAATTTCTATCATTCCGGTGGGGAATGGCCAGTTTGCCAAAGTCTTTGTAATCTTGGCGTGGACTCGTTCTCGCAACTCACTCTGAAATGCATCTTATCTATCAATGAAATCCAGTTCCCAAATGCAAAGTTCAAACTCATTATGCAGACAAATAAAAGAGAGAAATACTTCGCTTCTCCAATACATGGTCAAGGCGTGAGCTCAAAAGCTGACATGGAGTTCAGCTAGTGGTCAAAGGGTGAGCTCACATGCGGTCAGCTGGTCCTAGCGGTTTTTACATGGAGGAAATAGAATATATGTCAGACAACGCAAAACTAAACAACCTCTCTGCTCCTGAGGTACACACAGATGCACATCTAGAAATCGACAGCGGCGAGTTTCCATCCCGGCTGGACTTGCGCGTCCTCAGTAGGGTTGGGAATCTGCCTGCGCGGGCTCATGGTCCACGGTTAGTGGCGTTTGATAGAAACTCGAACTACTGAGTGTTCGTTTATAGTCTGGTCCATTACTTACTCTGATAAGCGATCTAAACTGATGAAGTAAATCCATTTATTTGTTGCATCAGGAACACTGATTGCATGGAACTTTTCCATAATCTTGCCATTTTAAGTGACTATATCTCTTTGTGCTCGTATTGCTTATAATTATGTTGAATAATGTTAACCATCAAGGTGTACATATATGCAGGATGCCAATCATGGATAAATATAAAGATATGGGCACCGTGGTTATGGGAAAAATTGAGTCTGGGACTATCTCAGAGGGTGATAATTTGGTGGTTATGCCAAATAAGGTATCGGTTTTTTAGATGATTATTTTGATGGCAAGCACCTGTTAAATGTTCTTAAATCTGATCTTTGTTCGCTTCTTTTATTAAAGGCGAACGTGAAGGTCATTAGTGTATACTGTGATGAAGACAAGGTTAGAAGTGCTGCACCTGGTGAGAACGTCCGTGTAAAATTGTCAGGAATTGAAGAGGAGGACATTGCTGCTGGTTTTGTTCTGTCAAATGTTGGTAAGTGTATTTATTTTTTCGAACTTCCAAGCAGACTGGCAAGATAGTATTTCATGCTTTCCCTTGGATGAAATCTGCCCTGTATTTATGTCGTTTGGTAACTAATAGTTTCTGTTACTTTGCCTTTTGGCATGGTGAACTCTCGGTTTGGTATTATTAGTAGTGTAAAATCTCTTTAGATGCATCTCTATGGTACAATAATATTTCTCAAGTTGCAAGAGAGCTGTTCTATTAATGTTCTCTTAACTCTTGGACCCTGCTACTTCATTTGTTTTTTTATAACATTTTATATCCATGATACTGGGTAGGTTATCATGGTAGGAATAGGTCTACCACTGAAACAGAAGGATGTATTCTTTAGGCTCAGCTCACTGTTGCTGTGAACAAAGAATTAAAAGTATGTTACTCGCTAGGTAAATCAAAATTAATGTAGATGGATTATGTTACAGCATGTTTGTCCTCTCACCTTTCATCTCACATGTTCTGGAACACATATTAAATCTCTTTTCTACTTGGCTAAGAAAAATACAGTAACCGAATTTCCATTACCTAGTAGTAGCTCAATCCAAATGTTTTAATATGACCCTCCACAATATGGTAAGTTAGAGTTCAAGAACTCTTGTAGGCGTCAATTTTTAATTTATTGACAAATCAGGGAAATGCCAGACAAATGAAGTGCACCCTATAGTTATGCACAAGTGTTATCCCTGTACCCATTTCATCTTCCTTGGAGTCCTGGATGTTCTCTAATTTGTACTGTTTTACCCAATCCAATATCTATCCTGTTACATTATTTAGTTTGTCCTGATTAGGTATATTTGTTAGCACCTTGGACCTTTTCCATAAATGTGGCTTGATTTTGTCTGTTGGAGCAGTCGAGCCTTTTTGTTAACTGACTTGGGGGATATTGTATTCAATACTTAATTCTTGTTCTTGTAGGAAATCCTGTTGGTGCTGTATCTGAATTTAATGCTCAACTGCAGATACTAGAGTTGCTTGACAATGTAAGTTCTACTTGAGCACATCATACTAGTCAATATAATGTTTAGGTTAAAATCATAGAAAACATATGATACTGCTGTTAGAACCTACAATTTTATGTGATCTTATTTCATGACAGTACTGTATGTTCCCCTTTTTCCATTTATTGAATGGTTTGAAAAGCTATCAATAATGCTGCTATTTGTCGTTTGGTGGCTATATTATATATGTATTCGAGGTGAGATTTTATGATATGATCTTGCTGTGATAGGCGATCTTCACTGCTGGCTACAAGGCAGTTTTGCATATCCACTCTGTAGTCGAGGAATGTGAGATTGTAGAGCTCATAGAGGAAATTGATCTGAAGAGGAAGAAAGAAAGTGACCCAAAGAAGAAAAAACCAAAGAGGAAACCTCTTTTTGTGAAGAACGGAGCTGTTGTTGTTTGCCGTGTTCAGGTTATCCCATAAAACCAGAGCACTGTCAAAATGTGAGCATTTTATATTTTGCTAATCATCTTAGTTCTGCATCAGGTCAGTAACTTGATTTGTATCGAGAACTTCTCTGACTCTCCTCAGCTTGGAAGATTTACACTCCGGACAGAAGGCAAGTACACACATATTTAGTTATATTTAAGAAAATAATGTGTCCATATTTCATCTTGTATTGACTACATATGGTGGGTGTAGGGCTATAAGTACCCCTTCCCATCTCCTGATATTTTGAACATTGATAAATAGTGAATCAAACTCAAGAACGCAAAGCATTAAAGGCCTTTGGGAAGCAAACTCAAATCAACCAAACTAACTTGAAACCAAATTCCACTTCACCCAATATGTGGATTCTAACAATCCAAAAGGAAAGCTTGGAAAAAGGTGGGTATCTTGGACTCCACAAGGGGAGGTGGTCTTAGGCCCTGTTTGTTTGGGCTTCTGCTTCTGCTTTTGGGGTCTAAAAGCGGAAGCCCAAACAAATACCACGAAATAGAAAAGCGATGCAGAGAAGCGGAGGCCACGAAATGAACTAGAAGGAGCGAAGCAGTCGGAAGCAGCGGGCGAGGTGCTTCCCGAGCTTCTCCCTGCTTCCCGAGTTCCACTGGACCAAAATGCCCATGCTAGTTTGGGGTATTTACAACATCCCTGCCATCCCGATTTAATACCAGGCCGTGCGTGCAATTTCCCCGTTCCCTAGGGTTCACCACTCCGGCCGCCGCCGCCAACGCCGCCTTCCTCCCTTCCTCCATTCCGCCGCCCCTCAATTACTGGCCGCCGGCGACTGGAGCTGTTCGAGGCGCCGCCGGCGACTGGAGTTTCTCGTCCAGCCGTCCCCGTGATAATCTCCCGCCGGCCGCCGGCGACTGGAGCTGTTCGAGGCACCGCCGGCGACTGGAGTTTCCCGTCCAGCCGTCCCCGTGATAATCTCCGACGAGTCCGTCGTGCCTGCTGGAGTTTCTCGCTCAGCTCGTTCCCAATCGTCCCCCGTCCAGCAGCGTCCGTCGTGCCTGCTGTTAGCTGATCCATTTTGCACAATAACTCTGAATTGTGTGCTTGCTGTTAGTTGGATCTATGGATGCAAACTTTGATGGATGCCTCGTTGTCATTTTTTTGTATGGTGAAGACTGTAAACGAACTTAGTTATATGGATTATTGTTCATTTGAAGGAGCTCTGAAACTACATATTATCAGCTCAGCTACATGGTCGACTCCAATTTTTAAACTCTGAAATCCTCTATACATGTGACAAGTGAAACAATTGTAATCAAAATGATTTGAAATAATTTGTACATGAAATATGTGCACGTCGACGAGTAGGTTCCATTCCCATAATCAGTTTCGAGTTTTGTAGATTGTAGCTTCTTAATTTTAGACCAAAATTCACAACGTATTTTGTCAAATTCGTCGCACTCGGTGAATCTTGTAGGTATCTATGTACGCGTTTAGGCTTACCTTGTTCAACCACTTCATGTTCACAATATTAGTTTGCAAACATTAATCCTCGCCGGTCCCGTGCCGACGTTGCTGCATGTCCCTGAATTGACCGAGACGATGGATCGATCTCGTTTCCGTCGATCACCGGCGAGAGGAGCACTTGTAGCCGCCGCCTCGCCGTTTCTCGCCCGTCGCCGTCTCCCTCAGCTTATCTGACGGTTCGGTGAATATATTCCAAAACAAAACACTCAAAATATTATTACAATAAAAACACGTTAAAAATAATTTTATCTAAAAAAAGTAAATTGAGAATTCAGCTCTCCAAAATAGCTAATTCGTTTTAAATCCGTATTTATATAACTTCACTCCCAAACCAACAGCTGCAGCCATGTCTGCCAAACATCAAATCTCTGCTTCCCACAGCAGCTTTTTCACAGCTCAACAGCTACAGCTGCTTCTAAAAAGCTGCAGCCCAAACAAACAGACCCTTAGACCCCAAATGGGGAGGGGAGGGGTATACCATTCTCGTGGAGTGGTAGGTGGACACGGGTAAAGGGCAATGTCCACTTTTGTATGCCATGTTATGGCCATGAGTTGTTCAATGGGTGTGTCACTTACTTGAAGCGTTTGACATGGTGATGCCCGTGGAACCCACCGTATCAGATGGATAGAGGATGCTATGTTTCAACCTAGAAATGATCATGAATATCTTTCATCACTTCTTCCGTGATAAGGAGAGTTATTTGCGAAAACCTCTTTTAGAGCCGAGCTACATGGAGCTCGTTTTAAAAAAATTCGAATCGACAATTTTAAGTTTACATAAATCGTGAAAATATTTCCGGATGTAGATAATACGCAGATCTACAATCGTACCAAGTTTGAAGTCCAAATTCGAATTATTCTGGCTAGATCTAAAAGACAAATTCTGGATCTAAATACCCGGATTCAAAATTTTGGAATCTGTCAGAATTTGTCTTTTTTGCACAGCCTAAAATACAACGAATTTGAAGTCAAAAAAATTCACGCTTGTGTGTCAAGAGACTATCTACACCTGTGATGTTTTGCGCGATTTTTGGAAACTCAAACATATGAATTTCGATTTTTTCAAAATAACGAGCTCCATGTAGCTCGGGAGCCAAAAGTCCACTCTCGAGTTATTTGGCCTTACTTTACCCTAGTGGGGAAAATATCTAGAGGGATTGTAATTGTATTGAGAGACATCGCCACGTGATCTGTGGCGTGCTATTGCGATCCAACTGCGCCTAGATGGTAGTGCAATGGGCCTTCTACGAGATTTTTTGTAGTACCATGGATCTGATAGAGCACACTCGAAATTAAAAGTCTCATGTAATTAAATAGCAATGTTATGTAACTCTTAATATCAGCGCAATATTTTTTCTGTTTTCATTCAGTAAATTTTATCTAATTGCAGTCTCTTTTTGTTAGTTTTAGTTTTGTTATTCTGTAATAACGTACTTGACTTCCAAGATAACAGGAATGAGGATAGATTGCCTGCCACATATTTAGCCATAATGAAATGTCAAACTATAGGTTGACTTGCAAGTTGAAATGCAATATGCGCCAAGCAATCATCATAGGCTTTGTTCCATTCGTCAGTTTCACCTTAGCAAAAGCTGTACCAGGTGTTCTATGTTTATCTTTTCAAAGTGCCAAGTATTCTGGCCATTAAAATCTAATGAGATTGCTGTTTTCCTTTCTTTATGTTTCTTGGACTCTGTCAAACTCCTTACATGTTGAATTGTTCGCAGGTAAAACAATTGCTGTAGGAAAAGTTGTTGCTGTTCCACCAACTGGGAGCTCAACATTTAAAGCTTAAGCCAATTTTCCAGAGGGTGGGTACAAGAGAACTACTTTGTGTGGCTCAGTTCTAATATGGTCTGATTAATAATTATCTTTAAGACAATTGCGCTGGTAATAACTGTACTTTTCCAGTTCAATGTTGTAATATGTAGTTCAAAAATTGACAATTTACTACCAGGCACTCACAATACCTTATTTAGCCATTCTATTTTAGTACTCGAAATTTTTGTGGACAAACGAATCATCTATAACCAATTAATGGTTTGGGTGGTAAATATGACCATCATATACGAAGAAAGAAAACAGACACAAAATATTTCTTGTCTGTTTCATCGTTGGCTTGTATTTACACTGCTATATTTGGTGCCAGGGGGTGAGCAAATTTCTTTGTGATGAGCCACATCCTTCCATCCTAGGTGTGCTCTTGAAGCTGGATTGCATATTTTATGCCATTGTGCTTAAATGTTGAGGACGTACAACCATAATCCATGTGCCTTCCTCAATAATTGATACTGTACATTAGAAGATTCCTTCTTTACTACCATTTTATGCAATTGTGTGTGAGAATATTAACAGTGTAGATTACATTGTGGTGATATACTTCTGGTTTGAAGGGAATGTAACTCTTGGTGGAGATTTAGCTAGCGCTTGCCATTGTATGCCAAATACTGTAAACATTATCTGGAGATATGTCTCGTATAAATAAGGAAGAGTAAAAAGACGTTAGTGGTACATCTGCTTGGAGCATTAGCTCGCAAAATGTACAACCGGTACCTTGAAATTGCAAACGAGAGCTGATAGGGTACAAAATACTAGCACTCCATTTCTACTGCCGATTAGGAGTCTCTTTTGCATTTTAGCTCTTGGATTTTTTGAATCTCTTTTAATCTGCTATCTCTTCGTAACAGAGATGCGAAGCGTGACAATGTGGATTGTGTGGTCAAGGAGTAGTATGGGCCGGCTGTTTGCGCGAAGCAGACGAGGAAGGATGACCGCCAAAGGCAGTGGGTAGTAGCTTCTCCAATTCGTCGAAGGTGTCTTATGCTCACACCACATCGTAGGTACGCTGTTGCGTGCTACCGACGGTGGCTACAACTAGTTCCCACTATCCTTTTTTTTTTTTTTTTTTTTTGAGAGAACCCAGCACCAAAGGAAGAGAAACAACCACGCGAACCTCCGACCTCCACCGCGAGCAAGCCGCCGGAGAAGACGAAAGCAGACCACGGACCAAGCTGGGAGAAGAAGCACTTCACGCCTTTAAACAGAAGTAGGAGCCGGCCGTCAGAAGACACCAGAGCTTGAAACGATGAACGAGCAACGGCAACAGCACTTCCACCCGTAGCTACGACGCCGACCGCCAGAGGCGAGCACGCCGCACCCAACCTTCCACCACCCACTCTCCTCCTCTGCTCCCGGTCCGAGCCCGAGCCCAAACCCCCAAGCCTGCACCTTACACCTCCGAAGCAGCCCCTGGAGGAGACGGAGCCACGACGACGACGGAGCGAAGGGAACAGAACCCTACCATGGACCAACGACGGCGCCGCCCCGCCGTCTGCCCGAGGGAAGCAAAATCTCCACCGAACAAGCCGCCGGGGAGCCTCAAAACCACCAGGACCGCAGTCCGGCGGGACAAGAACGGGCCCCACTCGCCGTCGCCGGCGAGGAAGAGGAAGGGGACCGGAGTTATTTGCTCCTATCGCCGCCGATTTCCTCCCAAAATCCGCAGCGAGGAGACCTATACCTACTCTATCTACACGCCAAGAGACCGGGGACGAGACCCCCACCACCCCCCGCCGCCGCAGCGGCGAGAGGCGGCAAGGATCTGCCCCGACTCCGGCGGGGGGAAGAGGAGAAAAGTGTTTCGCCCTGGTCGCCTCTCCCGGCTACTGTAGAGGGAGGGGAAAGCTTATCCGTTCGCACTATCCTTGTTAGGTAGAGATGGTGGTGTCGTAGCTGGTCGAGCTACCTCCACCTATCCGGGCTAGGTTGATAGGGTATGAGACAGCAGCATAAGGACTGTTGGGATTGTAGCCATGGGGTGGCTTAAAGAAAGGTGTGGAGCAAGGTAGTGACGGATTTTCGGAAGGAGATTTGCACACGATGTATCTAGATTCGGCCTCTCACGATGTAGGTAAAGAACTACTTCCTAAAGCACTACTCCCGCTTGCTTGTTAATACGTGGCCGGTTCTTGTATAGATCAGTACAGTGTGCGCCCTCAGGTCTTTCTAGCTACTAGGTAAGATGGCGCGGCGGCACGCCCGTGTGGTTTTATTGATGTAGTTAATTTTAATTTTCTGTAATTTTTGTAAGGATGGAAAATAGTCATATACATTTGAATATTCTGTAGCTGGTAGAAGTGTGGAAATACTCATACGTTAAAATTCTCCAAAAAAATAAACACATTGTGAATTAGGGGAAAGTTTTGGCATTTTAAGTATGGTTAAAAGTTGTTTAATTTTGTTGTGTCAAATAACCATGATTAATTTTTCCGACCATTCGTGAATTCGGTATAAATAAGTAGGATTTATTTTTAAAAACATTTTGATATGTTCAACATATTTTTCCCGTGGATAATGAATTAGTTATGAATTTTTTGGAAATTAATCTAAAATTCTGTGGTATTACTGTTATTTTTCATCGGTGAATTAGTTCATTTGGGAAATAAATTGAGAAAATAATATTGCAGCGCAATATGAAATATATATGCTGCTAAAAATAATGTTAGTAAAATTAGTTTTGGAAAAGTTATTTGGTGGTGATGTTACTGAATTTAGATTGTAATATCTGGAGAACGCAAGGACCTTTGTGTAAAAGAACCACGCGTTTTTATTCTGGGAGGACGATTTATATTTTTTTAGGAAAACGTGAGGGCTTTTCTGCAAAAAGTGGCGAGCGGGGATTTTTTTTTGCAGAAAGTTTTATTCCGAGGGCCGATTTATATAGGGTGGTATATATCTACTTGTGAAATGAAAATTCAAACGGATGACCGAGTGAGACGAATTGGATAAAATTTGTTAAATGTTTGTATGAATCTGGATCCGAAATTAAGGAGCTAGGCTCGATCACGGGAATGGAACTTTCTCGTCGGTGCGCATATATTTCATATATATAATTTTCGGAGAATGCGAAGTTTTTTTTTCGAAAAAAAGTTAAAAGTTGTTTAATTTTGTTATGTCAAATAACCATGGTTAATTTTTCCGACCATTCGTGAATTCGATATAAATAAGTAGAATTTATTTTTAAAAACATTTTGATATGTTCAATATATTTTTCCCGTGGATAATGAATTAGTTACGAATTTGTTGGAAATTAATCTAAAATTTTGCGGTATTACTGTTATTTTTCGTCGGTGAATTAGGTCTTAGGAAATAAATTGAGAAAATAATATTGCAGTGCAATATGAAATATATGTGCTGTTAAAAATAATGTTAATGAAATTAGTTTTGGAAAAGTTATTTGGTGGTGATGTTACTGAATTTTTTATTACGGGAGGCAGATTTATGCATATATTTCATGGATATAATTTTCGGAGAATGCGAAGTTTTTTTCGAAAAAAAGTTTAAAGTTGTTTAATTTTGTTATGTCAAATAACCATGGTTAATTTTTCCGACCATTCATGAATTCGGTATAAATAAGTAGGATTTATTTTTAAAAACATTTTGATATGTTCAATATTTTTTCCCGTGGATAATGAATTAGTTACGAATTTGTTGGAAATTAATCTAAAATTTTGCGGTATTACTGTTATTTTTCGTCGGTGAATTAGTTCATTTGGGAAATAAATTCCGAGCGCCGATTTTTTCCAGAGGGCCGATTTATATTTTTTTGGTCGGGAGGCCAATTGGCGTGCGGGGATTTTTTTGCAGAAAATTTTATTCCGAGCGCCGATTTATATAGGGTGATATACATCTACTTGTGAAATGAAAATTCAAACAGATGACCGAGTGTGACGAATTGGACAAAATTTGTCAAATGTTTGTGCGAATCTAGATGTGAAATTAAGGAGCTAGACTTGACCAAACTCGAAACCGATCACGGGAATGGAACCTACTCATCGGCGCGCATATATTTCATGTATATAATTTTCGGAGAATGTGAAGGTTTTTTTTCTTGAAAAAAACGACCACGGGAGCATGCTACAGTAACACTGTAGCTGCTGTTACACTGTAGCACGCTACAGTGCTGCGGCTCTTCAAGCCATTATATATAGTAGTTATTGGGGGGGGGGGGGGGGGGCACATGCCAACTTTTTTTCATGGTACGTAACTATCAGGTGCAACCAAAGGGGTCGGAGACATAGGGTAGGGGACTAGCGCAGGGGGCATGAGAGAGTGTCGGCCCAGTGGAAATCAGGGTACCATGGGCCGGCCTGCCACAACCCTCGACGCTCCGCGGGAAAATCTGCTAAGGACCAGGTGTTCAGCCTGGCGAGCCTCACGAGGGACTTTTCCCTCGCGAGGGTTTCTTCACTCTGCTGAGCATTTCTGCTAAGGACCAGACGCTCAGCCTAAGGGGCCTCGAGAGGGACTTTTCCCTCGGGAGGGCCTCCCTGTCCAGAAAACCACCAAGTCCTGGCGCATCTCCGCGCCACCCTCGCGAGGCCTCCCTCGCGAGGCGTCAACTACAGAACCTCGGCGAGGCTCCAGGCCCTCGCGGGGTTCCTTCAAGTGGAAGCAATCTCCTGCACCCGCTGCAGAGCGCACATGGTCTCTACGCCCGCCGCAGAGTGACGCGCGCGTCTGCGAGCGATGACGACGACGTCGCAGTTGCCATTCTCGTGTATAAAGCAGTCAACAAAGCTGGGGCAAGCAAAGCGGACTCCAAGGATTGCCATTTTGGTGATAAAGCGGCCGGCCGCCGCTACGCTCCAAGCGCGACGTCACCGTGGGGCACGCCACATGACTCTGCAGCGCCAGCCCACCGTCCTGAATGGACGGTGGCTTTTTCTGCCAAGACGACGTGCTCTCTGCCATGGACCGCGTCCATGGACAACCCCGACACCGTGCGCTGTGCTCCACCTTTGCCACCATGTGGATTCCCTTCCCGCCTGTAGTTTTCGGGGAAGAGGACCGAGGCAGTATATAAGGAGGCAGCGTACGACCAAGGAGGGGGATCCCAATTCATTTAGCTCATCCACGCTCAAGCAGCTACGTCTGAAGGAGAAGACAGTGCTCGTTTCACCATAGTCCACCATAGCCATAACAGTGCCCTCGGCAAGCACCTTGTACTGTGAACCTCTCCAAGCAGTGCAATACATCTTAGCAGGACGTAGGGTCTTTACACCTCGCGGTGGGCATGAACCTGGGTAGCGGCTCGTGTTCCTCTCTGTCGTGATGTTCCTCACCGAGCTCGACGAGCACCGTCGCCGAGGTTGTTGAGGATTTGTTTGACGTTGTGTTCAGCCCCTTACTCGATTCCTGGCTTTTGAGAGACACCCCTAGTTCCAGGACTAGTCTCCGACATTTGGCGCGCCAGGTAGGGGGCTGAGGTGCGTCTTCAACTTCTTCAACCTCTCCGCGCCATGACTGACACGCGAGCTGCGCGTCTCGCGCGACGGACGTCTGGCAGAGCCAACACCGAGCCCGCCACCAACAACAACCCGCGTGGTCACCCGCGTACCAACCGCGCTTCAGAGCGCAACGCCGAGCCGCGCGTGAGCACCCTGAGGAGACGGCGGCAACGGTAGCGGCAACGACGGCGGCAACGACGACGACGGCGAGGGAGCTACCTCCCAGCACCCGTCCAGGCGCGAGAGCGCCTCCACGCAGAGTCGGGTGGCGCCAAGTCCAGCCACTGCGCTACTGATGGCGCAGGAGCTGCTGCGCTACCGCCCCACGCAGGCGGGCCACGACAACTGGCTCGGGCGCCTCGAGGAGCTCATCAACGCCGCCGCCGTTCCTGCCGCACCTACTGCAGCACCAACGCCTTCTCGCTCGCTGGTGCGCCACTCCGGACGCGAAGGGAACATAGCGCATGACGCTCCTCCTCCCCCTCCGCCTCCGCCACCTCCTCCAGCTGCAGCTCCTACGGAACCACCGCGCCGCGTCGCACGCATCCTCGCCACGACTGCCAGATTGCGCAGCGAACTCCAGTGGATGCGCGCGTGGAGATCGAGCGCCAGGGGACCGCCACAACCGCGTCGTCCAGGAGATTGCAGCTGCAGGCTGCCAGAACCGCGGCGCGCTCGCTGGTGGCGCTGTGACATACACCACGGGCTGCACCGCCTTCACCGCAACTTGCGCCGCGTCGTCTGGCCGTGAAGTTCAAGCCAGATCTCCCTCCACGCTACGACGGCAGGACCAACCCTCTGGAGTTCCTGCAGCTCTACACCGTCTCCATCCAGGCGCGGGAGGCGACGACAAGGTGATGGCCAACTGGCTCTCCATGGCGCTCAAGGACTCCGCGCTCTCGTGGCTCATGAACCTCCCCGAGAACACCATCGACACGTGGGAGGACCTCTGCAAGGTCTTCGTCGCCAACTTCAAGGGCACCTACGAGCGCGCACTCACCTACAACGACCTTCGCGCGGTGCGCCAGAAGCCTGACGAGACCCTCCGCAGATACATCCAGCGCTTCAGCCAGGTCCGCAACAAGATTCCGAACATCCCGGACTCGCACGTCATCTCCGCCTTCAGGGAGGGCGTCACGAACCGCCGGATGCTCGAGAAGCTCGACATCCACGACACCCTCACCTCGTGGTGAAGCTCTTCGATCTGGCTGACAAGTGCGCCAAGGCTGAAGAGGGCCTCCTCTTCGTCAAGAAGGAAACGGAGGAAGACCCTCCTGAGGGGTCCAGGAGCAAGAAGAAGCCTGTCGAGAAGCGCAAGACCACCGCCATCCTCGCGGCAGAGCCTAACGCCAAGCAGCCTCGTGAGGCCTCTCCGGCGGCTGATGAGAAGAAAGTGGACAATCGCCCGTTCTGCATCTACCACAACAGGCACAACCACGACTGCTGGGAGCTCAAGCAGCTCAGCAAGGAGCGCGAGAAGAACCAAGGCCGTGGCGGCCGCGGTGGCCGCGGAGGCGGGCGCCACAACTTCCAGCAGAGGGCTCGGGGGAACAACGCCGGGCAAAACGGTAATCTCCCCGACGAGAACCCTGGGGGCTACCAGGCCCTTCAGGGGGCAGTAGCGTGCATCCTCGGCGGGTCTCAGGCGCCCAAGTCCAACAACCACTTCAAGCAATTCTCTCGCGAGGTCAACGCCGCGCTTCCAGGGTTGAGTCGTCCCAACCCCTCAAGTGGTCGCAGTACACCATCGCCTTCGACTCCAAGGACCACCCCAGTCAACCAAGGCTGTTGGCACCATCCCTCTGGTGTGCACTCCCATCGTCAACAGCATCGCGTCGCCAAGACGCTCATAGATGGGGGTGCAGGCTTGAACGTCATCTCTGTCGAGACCTTCGAGCAGCTTCAAGTGCCATACGAGTGGCTGATGCCCTCTAGGCCCTTCACGGGGGTGACAAGTGGCTCCACACCCTCTGGGGCAGGTGAGGCTCGCGGTCACCTTCGGCACGCCGCAGAACTACCGCACCGAGCAGATCGACTTCGACGTCGCGCACATTGGCCTGCCCTACAACGCCATCCTCGGCTACCCGCCCTCGCGAAGTTCATGGCTGTCACCACCACGCGTACAACATCGTCAACCTTCCAGGCAGCGGAGGCACCATCTCCATGCACGGTCAAGTCCAGGACGCAATGCTCTCTGTCGAGACCGCCTACAAGGCCGCTGCCGTGGCATTCCCTGTTGACGAGACATGGAGCCCCTCGAGAGGCCCGCGAAGAAGAAGTAGCTGTTTTCACAGGAACAGCAGCCACGAAGAAGGTGTCGTTGGACGCCAGCGGCTCGGGGGCTAACGTCACCATAGGCGCTGGCTTGCCTCCCAAATAGGAAAGCGCGCTCGTCGCCTTCCTCAGGGCAAACTCTGACATGTTCGCATGGACACCGTCAGAGATGTCCGGAGTACCGAGGGAGGTGATCGAGCACCACTTACCGTGTGTCCAAACGCACGCCCCGTGAAGCAGAAAGCACGGCGCCAGGCGCCAGAGAAGCAAGAGTTCATCATCAAGGAAGTAGAGAAGTTGAAAGAAGCACACATAATCCGTGAAGTTCCACACCCCACATGGCTCTCCAACACGGTGGTCGTCCCAAGCACACCGGGGGAGGCAGGCTCTGCATCGACTACATCGACCTCAACAAGGCCTGCCCCAAGGACCCGTACCCCATGCCTCGAATAGACCAGATTGTGGACTCCACCCGGCTGCGACCTCCTCTGTTTTCTGGATGCCTTCTCAGGCTACCACCAGATCAAGATGGCGAAGGAGGATGAGTAGAAGACAACATTTCTCACCCCTTGTGGTGTGTATTGCTACGTCTGCATGCCCTTTGGCCTGAAGAACGCCGGTGCCACCTTCTAGAGGCTCATGAGGAAGGCCTTGGGGGCTCAGATGGGAGAAACGCAGAAGCCTACGTCGACGACATCGTGGTCAAGACTCGCGAAGAGCACACCCTCATGGAGGACCTCGAGGAGACCTTTGCCAGCCTGCGCAAGGTGAACATCAAGCTAAACCCCGCCAAGTGCGTCTTTGGGGTACCATTAGGCAAACTCCTCGGGTTCCTAGTGTCCCACCGCGGCATAGAAGCAAATCCTGACAAGATCAAGGCCATAGAAGAAATGCAGCCACCTCGTCGCCTCAAGGACATGCAGCGCCTGGCGGGATGCATGGCCAGCCTAGGCCGTTTCATCTCCAAGTTCGGCGAGAGGGCTCTGCCATTTTTCAAGATCATGAAGCGGTCTGGCACGTTCAAGTGGACACCTGAGGCGGACAAAGCGTTTGAAGACCTGAAGAAGTACTTGGCTAGCCCACCCGTCATGGTTGCCCCAAGGCCCGGCGAGCATCTGAAGCTGTACCTATCAGCCACTCCACAAACAGTAAGCGCGGCCTTGGTGGCAGAAAGGGAAGAGCCAGTCCTCGCCAAGGACACATCCACGCCAAGCCCAGACCCTCCGATAAGGAAGCACCCTCTTCAGGCCCCGAGCCTCATGTCGAGCCTGCGCAACCAGAAGGCACCCTCGCCGAGGGTTCGCCTCAAGAGAGCCTCGACATGGTTCCCGAGGAGCCCATTGCTGCATCGCCATCGACAACGCTCGTCGAGCATCCCGTCTACTTCATCAGTACGGTGCTGCGGGACGCTCGCGAGCGATACACCATGCAGCAGAAGCTCCTCCTCGCGCTCCTCATTGCTTCCAGGAAGCTGCGCCACTACTTCCAGGGCCACCCAACGCCATTGATTGCGTCGCAGGATGGAACATTGAGCTACAACCTTTTGGCATGCGCTTCGACACCACCAGGGTCATCAAGGGAAGGCATTGGCAGACTTTGTCGCCGAGTGGACGGACACGCAGCAAGAAGAGCCTCATGAGGCAGAAACCACACCATCTGGAGACAGAGTGCCAAACCACTGGACCATGCACTTCGACGGGGCATTCGCATGCCAAAACGCAGGGGCTGGCGTCGTCCTGACCTCACCAAAAGGCGACAAGCTCTACTACGCCGTCCAGCTGTGCTTCACGACTGACAAGGTCTCCAACAACATCGCCGAGTACGAAGGCCTCCTCGCCGGGCTCAGAGCCGCAATCGCCCTCGGCATCAAGCACTTACTCATCAAGGGTGATTCCCAGCTTCTCGTCAACTTCTCCAACAAGAGCTACACGCCTAAGGACGGTCACATGATCTCTTACCTCGAGGAGGTTCGCAAGCTCGAGAAGCACTTTAAGGGGATGGTGCTCAGGCACATCCCACGAAGGGAGAACCAGGAGGCTGATGACATCGCCAGGCGAGCGTCGCAGAGAGAGGCTCAGCTGGCAGGCGTGTTCGAGGAAAGGCTCACCAGGGCGTCGGTGAAACTGCCAAAGAAGCAGTCAGCATGGACACTGACGAAGAGCTCCCGCCAGCACCAACATCTGGAGCACCGAGCCGCGGTCCACCCTCAGGAGAACGCTTGCTGTTGGCTGATACGTCTCAAACGTATCTATAATTTTTGATGTTCCATGCTTGTTTTATACCAATTGCTACATGTTTTGCATCTACTTTATATCACTTTTATACATTTTTTGGGACTAACCTATTAACAAGATGCCGAAGTGCCAGTTCCTGTTTTCTGCTGTTTTTGTATTCCAGAAAAGCTAGTCTGGAAATATTCTCGGAATTGGACGAAACTATACGGGGTCCCTATTTTTCCAGAACTCACCTGACGGAGCGAAGAAGCAACAGAAGAGGGCCACCAGGGCCCCATTATTCCTCCCGACGCGAAAATCCTAAATACCTGAGCAAATATCCACGAAAAGATCCAGAGACGCCGCCGTCGTCAACCCTAGCTCGGGAGGGTTCAGAACCTCTTCCCGGCACCCTGCCGGAGAGGGGAATCGTCACCGGAGGCTTCTACATCGCCATGCCTGCCTCCGGAGTGATGCGTGAGTAGTTCATCCTTGGACTACGGGTCCATAGCAGTAGCTAGATGGTTGTCTCTCCACTTTGTGCCATCATGTTTAGATCTTGTGAGCTGCCCTACATGATCAAGATCATATTATTGTAATGCTACATGTTGTGTTTGCTGGGATCCGATGAATATTGAATATTATGTCAAGTTGATTATCAATCTATCTTATATGTTATTTAAGATCTTGCATGCTTTCCGTTACTCGTAGATGCTTTGGCCAAGTAGATGCTTGTAACTCCAAGAGAGAGTATTTATGCTAGATAGTGGGTTCATGTCTCCGTTTAACCTGGGACAGTGACAGAAAGTTCTAAGGTTGTGGATGTGCTGTTGCCACTAGGGATAACCTAACGATGCTATGTCCACGGACATATGTGTTTGTTTACATTACGCACTTTACTTAATGCAATTATCCGTTGCTTGCAACTTAATACCAACGGGGGACTCGGATGACAACCCGGCGGTGGATTATTAGTCATAGATGCTGTTGGATAACGTCTATGTATTATGTCGTAATGCCCAATTAAATATCATAGTAGTCAACATGTCATGTATATGCATTGTCATGCGCTCACTATTCGTCAATTGCCCAGCTGTAATTTGTTCACCCAACATGTTAGTTATCTTTTATGGAGAGACACCACTAGTGAACTGTGGACCCCGGTCCATTCTTTTACACTGATTAAACAACCACAAACTGCAAACTGTTCCTTTTTCATTCTCTGCAATTTAATACTCATTTTCCACACCATACGTTTAATCCTTTGTTTTCAGCAAGCCAGTGAGATTGACAACCTCACTGTTTCGTTGGGGCAAAGTAGTTTGATTGTGTTGTGTGCAGATTCCACGTCAACAGTCCAGACTCCCTGCGACAGCTATTTTTCTGGCGCCGTTGACAACCTTCTGAAGAGTTGCTGCTCCTACTGGTTCGATAACCTTGGTTTCTTTCTGAGGGAAAACTTGCTGCTGACTACATCATACCTTCCTCTTGGGGTCTCCCAACGAACGTGTGTTTCACGTCATCAAGCTATTTTTCTGGCGCCGTTGCCGGGGAGTAGAAGCTTCAGCAGACTCCTGTCTCTCCCGTCAACAGCTATTTTTCTGGCGCCGTTGCCGGGGAGACAGCAGTCTTCTGCAAGGGGAGTTTCACGCTTCCAATCTCTTTACTTTGTTTTTGTCTTGCTTAGTTTATTTTATTTTATCTTGTTTGCTTTCAATTATCAAAAACACAAAAAAATTAGTTACTTGCATCTAGTTTACTTTCAAGTTATTTTCTGTACTGTTTTTATTTCTGCTAAAATGAGTACTCCTGAGAACACTAAGTTGTGTGATTTCACTAGCACGAACAACAATGATTTCATATGCACACCTATTGCTCCACCTGCTGCTTCAGCAGAATTTTATGAAATTAAACCTGCACTTTTAAATCTTGTTATGAAAGAGCAATTTTCTGGTGTTAGTACTGATGATGCTGCTGTTCACCTTAATAACTTTGTTGAACTTTGTGAAATGCAAAAGCTCAAGGAAGTAGATGGTGATATTATTAAACTGAAACTTTTTCCTTTCTCCTTGAGAGGACGTGCTAAAGAATGGTTGCTATCTTTGCCTAGAAATAGTATTGATTCATGGACTAAATGCAAAGATGCTTTTATTGGAAAATATTATCCTCCTGCTAAGATTATTTCTTTGAGAAGTAGCATAATGAATTTTAAGCAATTTGATAATGAACATGTTGCTCAAGCATGGGAGAGAATGAAATCATTGGTTAAAAATTGTCCCACTCATGGACTGACTACTTGGATGATCATCCAAACCTTCTATGCAGGATTAAATTTTTCTTCGAGGAATTTATTGGATTCGGCCGCTGGAGGTACCTTTATGTCCATCACTTTGGGTGCTGCAACAAAGCTTCTTGATGATATGATGATTAATTATTCTGAGTGGCACACCGAGAGAGCTCCAACAGGTAAGAAGGTAAATTCTGTTGAGGAAACCTCCTCCTTGAGTGCCAAAATTGATACTATTATGTCTATGCTTGCAAATGGTCAAACACATGTTGATCCAAATAATGTTCCTTTAGCTTCTTTGGTTGCTCAAGAAGAGCATGTTGATGTGAACTTCATTAAAAATAATAATTTCAACAACAATGCTTATAGGAATAATTTTGGTAATAGCAATTATAGGCCCTATCCTTCTAATAGTGGCAATGGTTATGGAAATTCCTATAGTAACTCCTACAACAATAATAAGAGTGTACCCTCTGATCTTGAAGTTATGCTTAAGGATTTTATTAGTACACAAACTGCTTTCAATAAAACTGTTGAGGAGAAATTTGGGAAAATTGATGTGCTTTCCTCTAAAGTTGATAGTCTTGCTCTTGATGTTGACTTATTGAAACTAAAGAACATGCCTCATGATGTTAAAGAGAGCAAAACTCTCAATGCTATACAAGTTAAAATTGATAACAATGTGAGGATGTTAGCTGAATTGCATGCTAGATGGGAAAGAGAGGATGAAATTGCTAGAAAGAATAATATTGCTAGAGTTTATACTATTACTACTTCTGAAAAGCTTCAAACTCAAGTGTTAACAAACCTCCTACCATTAATGGCAAGATAGTTGGTGTTGGTAATGTTTCCACTTCTATTGCAAAATGTCCTAAATTGCCTGATAACTCTGAAACTGTCCTTGATAAAGATGCTGAAATTTCTAGCAATAAGGAAGAGAATAATTCCATTACTTTTGATGATAATGACTTTGATTTTGATGGTTGCAATATTTCTGAAGTAATTAAGTTCTTGCAAAAGCTAGCTAGAAGTCCTAATGCTAGTGCTATAAACATGGCTTTTACTAAACATATTACTAATGCTCTCATGCAAGTTAGGGAAGAGAAATTAAAACATGAAGCTTCTATCCCTAGGAAGTTAGAAGATGGTTGGGAGCCCATCATTAAATTGAAATTTGATTGCAATGCTTTGTGTGACCTTGGTGCTAGTATTTCTGTTATGCCTAAAAGATTATATGATATGCTTGATTTAGCACCTTTGGAAAATTGTTACTTGGATGTTCACCTTGTTGATTCTACTATTAAAAAACCTTTGGGAAGAATTGATGATGTTCTTATCATGGTTAACAACAATTATGTCCCCGTTGATTTTATTGTCTTGGATATTGAGTGCAATCCATCATGCCCTATTGTGCTGGGAAGACCTTTTCTTAGGACTGTAGGTGCTATTATTGATATGAAAGAAGGGAATATAAAATATCAATTTCCTCTCAAGAAAGGTATGGAACACTTTCCTAGGAAGAAGATTAAGCCACCTTATGATTCTATTGTTCGAACAAATTACAATGTTGATGCTTCTTCACTTGGTAATACTTGATGCATGCTTTGTGCCTAGCTAAAAGGCGTTAAAGAAAAGCGCTTATGGGAGGCAACCCATTTTATTTTTCTGCAATTTTTCTTTTATTGAGTCAAGGAGTTTGTTTACTTCTGTAGCAACTCCTTTGTATCTTTATTTTCTCGCATTGTTGTGCCAAGAGTAGCCTCTAATGATAAGATGATGCTTAATTTTGATTGCTGCGCAGAAACAGATTTTTGCTGTTCACTGTACGAAATTCCTAAAATCACCAGATTGTTAATTAAATCTGAAATTTTTGTGCGTAATCTTTATGAATGTCTGAAACTTTCATTAGTTCAGAGTTTCTCGATCTGAGCGTCGTAAGTGCCTCGAAAAAATTCGTCTTTGCGGACTGTTCTGTTTTAGACAGATTATGCCTTTTTATTTTTGCATTCTCTCTTTTACTAGTGTTGAGTGAAATTTTTTTTGGGTGGAAGAGCTTCACATAACATCAGTGGCTGTAGCTAATGTTTAAAGTAACAAATCATATTGCGTCTTTACAGAACATGTGAATTTTTGATTATGCACTAACCCTCTAATGAGATCTACTTTGAGTTTGGTGTGACGGAAGTTTTCAAGGGTCAAGAGAGAAGGATGATATAATAGGATCAAGAAGAGTGAAGAGCTTAAGCTTGGGGAGGCTCCCATGGATCTCCCCAGCATATTTCAAGAAGACTCAAGCGTCTAAGCTTGGGGATGCCCAAGGCATCCCCTTCTTCATCGTCAAAATTATCAGGTCATCTCTAGTGAAACTATATTTTAATTCTTTCACATCATATGTGCTTTTCTTGGAGCGTCTGTGTGCTTTTTATTTTCAGTATTGCACTTTTATTTTCAATAAAGCTTGACTGGACCCTAGCATTCTTGATTGGGAGAGAGACACGCTCCGCTTTTTCATGAGAATACTCCTATTCTTCACTTATATTTGTTGAGTATTCATATCTAGCGCTGTTCAGCTTTTAGCTCTTGTTTTCATGTATCTCTTGTCAGAGCTATTAGCTTTCTTTTGTAGAAAGTACTCTCTTGCTTCACTTATATTTGTTTGGAGAGTTGATGAAATAAATTGATTGGTGTTTGGTTGGTTCAGAAAATGTTGCATGTGGTAATTGGTATAAGGAAAAACTTGCTTAATCTTGTAGATCACTAAAATGGATAACTTGATGCTTGTCAATTGTTTTGAGTTAACAAGTAGATCATGATTAAATTGTGCATCACATGAGTTAAGCCTATTAGTGAAGAACTACCGTAAAGCTTGTTGAAAATTTGGTTTGCATCGGTGGTACCTCTAAGGTCTAGATATTTTCTAATAACAGGGTTTGGTTAACAAGGAAGACGGTATGAAGTCTTATAACGTTTGCAATATGTTTGTCATATAAAACTTGGTGTACGGGTTGATATTCTTGTTTGCTTACATAACCTTGCTAGCCTAAACTCTGTACTGAGAGGGAATGCTTCTCGTGCATCCAAATCCTTGAGCCAAAATCCATGCCATTTGTGTCCACCATAACTACCTATATGTGGTATTTCCTTGCCACTCCAAGTAAATTTTTCATGTGCTACCTTTAAATTATTCAAAATGTTATTATTCCCTTTTTGTGTCAATGTTTACTAGCTCATGAGGAATTAGTGTGGTTATTCTTTATTCTATTTGTCGAGTGGACTTTTACACCTGGACTAGTGGCATATACATCCGCTTATCCAATAACTTGCAAAAAGAGCTGGCAACGGGGTGCCCAGTCCCAATTAATTACAACTTTAACCAATTAATTCTCTTCACACTTTTGCCCTGATTCATCAGTAAGCAATGACAAACAGTGAAATACCTGAATGTGTGTAAACCAAAGAGAAAGAGGGATGATCTGCCTTGCTGGTAGAAATAACGTCCTTCATGGGAGCCGCTCTTAAAAGTCCGTTCGACAGGTAGAATACTGTTCTCACCCGCTACCATTCGTTGACAATTAACAAACACCTCTCAAAAATAGATACTCCTCCATGGTATGTGATTGATGGAAGGCACCCGAGGATTCGGTTAGCCATGGCTTGTGTTAGCAAGGTTGGGAGGAGTATCAAATATTTTATGCAATCTCTATATGCTTTCAAAAACCTAAAAGCTCTAGCACATGATTTAATCCCTGCTTCCCTCTGCGAAGGGCCTTTCTTTTACTTTTATGTTGAGTCAGTTTTCCTATTCTTTCTGTCTTCCACAAGCAAACACTAGTGTCAACTTTGTTACAACATGCGTTATATGCAATGTATTGGACTTGTTATACTACTTTGTGTTGACAATATCCATGAGATAAATATGTTGAAAGTTGAAGCAAATGCTGAAACTAAAT
The DNA here is from genome assembly GCA_947311845.1 of Poa pratensis. Lineage (NCBI taxonomy): Eukaryota > Viridiplantae > Streptophyta > Magnoliopsida > Poales > Poaceae > Poa > Poa pratensis. The sequence goes on along the minus strand of CAMZMU010000033.1, from coordinate 44,548,703 downwards.
TCTTCCTTTGTGTTGATTAAATACCTTTTGTTAGAAACTATTGCTTTATGAGTTAACACTTATGCAAAACTGTTTGATGCTTGTCTCGAAAGTACTATTCATGAAAACGTTTAGCTTGTGTGATTCATTGTTTACTCATTATCTATTTGGTAGCAAATTATAGACCATTGACTTGGATCACTTCATTCATTTACATGTGCCTTGCAATATTATATGATCAAGATTATGATAGTAGCATGTCACCTCAAAAATTATTTTGTTTTTATCGTTTACCTACTCGAGGACGAGTAGGAACTAAGCTTGGGGATGCTGATACGTCTCAAACGTATCTATAATTTTTGATGTTCCATGCTTGTTTTATACCAATTGCTACATGTTTTGCATCTACTTTATATCACTTTTATACATTTTTTGGGACTAACCTATTAACAAGATGCCGAAGTGCCAGTTCCTGTTTTCTGCTGTTTTTGTATTCCAGAAAAGCTAGTCTGGAAATATTCTCGGAATTGGACGAAACTACACGGGGGTCCCTATTTTTCCAGAACACCTGACGGAGCGAAGGAGCAGAGAGGGCCACCAGGGCCACACGCACCAGGGCGCGGGCCCCCCTCTGCCGCGCCCTGGGTGGTGTGGGCCCCTCGGGGGTCCGCAGCCGCCGCCCTTTCGCCTACTTATTCCCCCGACGCGAAAACCCTAAGTACCTGAGCAAATATCCACGAAAAGTTCCAGAGACGCCGCCGTCGTCAACCCTAGCTCGGGAGGGTTCAGAACCTCTTCCCGGCACCCTGCCGGAGAGGGGAATCGTCACCGGAGGCTTCTACATCGCCATGCCTGCCTCCGGAGTGATGCGTGAGTAGTTCATCCTTGGACTACGGGTCCATAGCAGTAGCTAGATGGTTGTCTCTCCACTTTGTGCCATCATGTTTAGATCTTGTGAGCTGCCCTACATGATCAAGATCATATTATTGTAATGCTACATGTTGTGTTTGCTGGGATCCGATGAATATTGAATATTATGTCAAGTTGATTATCAATCTATCTTATATGTTATTTAAGATCTTGCATGCTTTCCGTTACTCGTAGATGCTTTGGCCAAGTAGATGCTTGTAACTCCAAGAGAGAGTATTTATGCTAGATAGTGGGTTCATGTCTCCGTTTAACCTGGGACAGTGACAGAAAGTTCTAAGGTTGTGGATGTGCTGTTGCCACTAGGGATAACCTAACGATGCTATGTCCACGGCATATGTGTTTGTTTACATTACGCACTTTACTTAATGCAATTATCCGTTGCTTGCAACTTAATACCAACGGGGGACTCGGATGACAACCCGGCGGTGGATTATTAGTCATAGATGCTGTTGGATAACGTCTATGTATTATGTCGTAATGCCCAATTAAATATCATAGTAGTCAACATGTCATGTATATGCATTGTCATGCGCTCACTATTCGTCAATTGCCCAGCTGTAATTTGTTCACCCAACATGTTAGTTATCTTTTATGGAGAGACACCACTAGTGAACTGTGGACCCCGGTCCATTCTTTTACACTGATTAAACAACCACAAACTGCAAACTGTTCCTTTTTCATTCTCTGCAATTTAATACTCATTTTCCACACCATACGTTTAATCCTTTGTTTTCAGCAAGCCAGTGAGATTGACAACCTCACTGTTTCGTTGGGGCAAAGTAGTTTGATTGTGTTGTGTGCAGATTCCACGTCAACAGTCCAGACTCCCTGCGACAGCTATTTTTCTGGCGCCGTTGACAACCTTCTGAAGAGTTGCTGCTCCTACTGGTTCGATAACCTTGGTTTCTTTCTGAGGGAAAACTTGCTGCTGACTACATCATACCTTCCTCTTGGGGTCTCCCAACGAACGTGTGTTTCACGTCATCATTGGCCATGACACATCAAGAGACGGGCTGGATCGACGAGCTCAAGGAGTAACTCAGGGACGGAGTCCTCCCTGAAGAGGATGCAGAAGCAGAGAGAATTGCGCGACAGGTCAAATCATACTGCCTTCACGAGGGAGACCTGTACCGCAAGCGTCCAAATGGAGTTGCATTGAAATGAGTCCCCCTGAAGAAGGCCGCCAGCTGATCAAAGACATACACAGTGGAGAAATGGGCCACCACTCATCATCTCGCACCCTCGCGGGGAAGGTCTTCAGGAGTGGATTACTACTGGCCCTCAGTGCTTCAAGACGCAACCACCGTTGTCCAAGCTGCGAGGCATGCCAGTTCCACGCCAAGCAGGTTCATCAGCCTGCACTGGGGCTCCAGACCATCCGCTCTCCTGGCCCTTCGCGGTCTGGGGCTGGGACATCCTGGGACCAATCCCACGCTCCAGCGGGGGCTACCGCTACCTCTACGTCGCCATTGACAAGTTCCCAAATGGGCGGAGGTCAAAGCGGTGCGCAGCATCCCGGCGAAATCAGCGGTGAAATTCATCAGAGGCCTGGCCTGTCACTTCGGCGTGCCAAATCGCATCATCACCGACAACGGCTCACAGTTCACCGTGGCATCTTCAGGGCCTACCGCGAAAGCCTCGGCACCCGGCTTTGCTTCGCTCGGTGGCTCACCCACGAAGCAATGGGCAGGCTGAGCGAGCAAACGCTGAAGTGCTCAAGGGCCTCAAGACAAGAAGCTTCAACCGCCTCAAGGCTCACGGCAAGAACTGGATTGAAGAACTCCCCTCTGTGTTCTGGTCCATCCGCACCACCGCCACGAGCCCACTGGAGAAACGCCATTCGCCCTCGTCTATGGCTCTGAAGCAGTCCTCCCCACCGAGATCAAGCATGGGTCCCTACGGATCCTTGCCTTCAATGAGGACGACCAAGAGGAGCTCCACAACAACAACCTGCTGCTGCTCGATGGACTACGTCGCCGTGCTGCCCTCCGGGCGGCGAAGCACCAACAAGATCTGCGCCGCTACCACAGCCGCCACATACGCCCGCGCACCCTCGAGACAGGCGATCTCGTCCTGAGGTGGATACTCTCCAGGGAAGGCCTCCACAAGCTCTCGCCCATGTGGGAAGGCCCTACAGGGTCACGCACATCACCAGGCCGGCGCGGTACGCCTCGAGACGGAGGACGGCACCCCGGTCAAGAACCCGTGGAACATCGAGCATCTACGCAAGTTCTACCCGTGATCATGTCGCAGCAGGCATTTTTGTCTCAAGGGGAAGCATGCACCTTCACCTCCAAGCTTCACAAAAGCTTTTTCCCTTCACGAGGGCCATCTCCACTGAGAGCTCTCTACAACGTGTCGCCACGGGCGCGAGAAGCCTCAGCCACTCCATGTGGAACCCCATGCCCAGACATGGCGGATTTTGTCTTGGCCTCGCCAGTGTAATGACAATTTCAGGTCATCATGAACCTTTGCGCCTCAGCGCCGTTATGTAATATAGTTTGGTGAGTCGTTTTTCTTACGTTCTTTCGCGCTCACACCTTTCCCCTGCGCACCTCGCGAGCGGGGGCTGAGCACGGTGCATGTGCCTCTGGAGCATCCTAGCAGCATCGGAAAATCCAAAGGATCCGAGCTCTAACTCGTGGTTTCCGCCCACGACCGTTATCTCACCAAGAGCTTGACTCTGGGCTAGCTCCCCCGCACGTCCCTCACCAGGGACCTTGGTGCTTACTCCTCGTGAGATACCCATGAGGAAAATATGAGCGCGCATGAGTTCTACAACCGTGCGTTGCTTGGGGGTATGCCTCTCTCTCCAAC